>QYTT01092325.1:5924-33848 GCA_006980735.1 Dasypogon diadema | reverse complement strand
ACTGGAGATTTTTTATAACATCAACGTGTTATCAATTATCCGGCTCGAAGGACCAATGCTGCGGCTTATATTGTGGTAGTATACACCCATTTAAATAAAAGTTAATGAAAAGTTTTTTGTATCCAAATTTAGTTAATTTGCAACAAGTGCACTGATACAAAACTTTCCTTCTTTTATTCATATTAACGATATGACCAAAAGTAATTCAAAGTTTATTTTGGCAACTTATAAAATTAACTATTAAAAATGAATTCTTAACTCCCGTGGTAAACTAATTTTTTAGATGCTATTATAGCCTAGTAGTATCAGTCCAGGCGACACTAAGCACCTCAGATATCTTTCGTAGCATTTAATAGAAATATTCATATTGAGCTAACGGTTTAATACCTATAAAATGTTTACAAAAAAATCGGTGGAAATAGAATCTCTAGGTATTGAGTTATTTCAATTTAATAGTAGGTATGTTTGGAAAAACTGATTAACTAAAAAACTGATTAATTAATACAATTCCACTTTTTTGTATATTTTTCTACAGTACCTTGAAGAAAAAGTAGGTATTTTGAAGTAAAATATAATCTTAAATCTTGGCGTTGCAAATAATGGAAACCATGGTAAAACCACATCTTTCGTAGCGTGAACTGCCTTCTGTCATTATAAACAGTTCAAATCTTTACTAAATTTCTATTTATCAATTATAAAACAATTTATCAATTGAAATAACTTTGGATAACACATTATAGCAGTTATCTAATCGAAATTTTATAAACTATCTCCAAAGAACCCGTTTAACGCGAACAAGAGAAATATATGCTATAAAAACTGATTATTTGTAAACAAAATCTCTGAAAAACAAGCTCAACAGGTTCTCAAAAGAACACCTCGTTAAAGATGTAAATAAAAACAAAAGCTGCAATAGCACGTGATTATTTCATTTATTATGAAAAGTGAATAGTGCAAAACAAGAAGAGGGCAACTTGCGCTCTAAAGCCATCTCTAAACTCTTGAATGAAAGTCACGTTTATCTGAATGAAATTCTGTAGGCTTGCGTAGTATTATAGAATAGGAGATATTGGAGGACAGTAAAAATATGGAAAAATCGATACTCCTTCTCAAATGACATTTTTTAGTCCAATTGCATTAAAGATTTCTGCCTATCACTTGTGTCGCCATATTGACCCCTCGGATTAAATTAGAGAAAAAATGTGCAAATTCTGTATTTAAAAAAAAATTAAATTGTGCAGGCGTCAGAGTTTCGTAAATAAACTCTTCACTTGAAGTATAGAAAATAAGAAATGTTGAGTGTTTTACAGACGGTTTTCGTAATGGAGTCATAACAGTAGCTATTACAACATAAATTAGGATAAATAAAATAAATTATATAGATAAATAGTGAAAATGTTGAAAGTTAAGAAAAGTTTATATTCCGGTTTATTATGCTTTTTTGTGATATTTCCCAATTTTGCGGAATTTTCCCAAGGAACAGCTGAGCAAAATGTGAAATACAGCGTGTGAGTGAATTGTTTCGATTATTATGATTATCCCAATACACAATATAATCGAAATTTTCCAGTGTTCATTCTTGGGCTGAAAAATTGGGACTTGAATTATGGCATTTAGGAGATTTTATTACAAGACGCAAAGAAGTTCAAGAGGTAATCGGAGATTTTATTGATTTTTCATTTTGCTATTCAAAAAGCCAATATCTAGGTTTCTAGGTAATCACCCAGATTTATATATGTTCGATAATTGAGATGTCAGGATTAATAAACTCTGTTGTAATTATTATTATTTTTTCCATTATCTTTTCGTGGAGAATAACTTTTTAATAAACGTGAAATTTCGAATTTCTAAAACATGTATTTTCAACTTTTCGATATGTATTAAAAATTATGAATATGATAGCTGTCTGACTCCCTGGTTAACTGATCCGAAACGAAACAGAATACTTTATTCGCTAACAAAACTACTCAATCCTGACTCCCAGTGGAGAGAGTTAAGAAAGTCTTTATTGATCTTTAATTGCAATCAATCTTGTTTTCAGTTATATAAGTCTATATATACTGTATTTACAGTTCTTAGTAATAATGGTTTGGCGCTACTTATTTTTCTGGGATTGTCAGGCGCAACCATTTGATGCATATACAGAAGAGCTTAGAAGGAAGAAAATTTCGGTAAAAGGAGGTTGGGAATTATTTTAAACTGTCAAAAATATTATAAGTTAATTTGCAATCTTTGGTAGCTTCATAAGTTAAATTCTCATAGACAGAATTGCCTTAATGACTGGTACCCAAATAAAACACCATGTCCCTTGCTGGAATCGATCGAGTGACTACAAAAGAGCATAATATACAAGAAATGCACTTCAATCAACTCTTATCGGGGTGGGCCTAGTCTGCATTTTTGAGCAAATCTTCGCGACGCCGGTGGCCAAGTGGGCTGAGAGCAACGCTTGTAGATTTTTTGCTATGTGGTCGTGGGTTCCATTTCTGCAAAGGGAGCAGTGATTTACCAGCAGATCTACTAGTAGTTGAGGCAATTCTATTGACGAGAATTGTACTTGCGAATTCACTGAGATGTTATACAGTAAAACTGGTATGCTAAAAATTATAGCTTACTCACAACATTTGTTAGGTTAAAATTTCTCAGTCCTTTTTTTCTAAAATTTCTCTCTGCCTAAGCTGTTAACCTAAAATCACCCCGACCAACTAGGTTCTTTTGTGTCGAGCCCTTTTATGAGGTTCACTTTAAATTAGGACTTTAAATATACCTACTCTATGATTTTTGGGTGCTGGAATGAAAACATCGCTTGGCAAACATATGCTACCTCTACCATGCGTTTGTGCACTGGCATCTACATTAAAATGATTTTGTTGTCTATATCCAATTGCTTTGGGACGTTCAGGCGATTCCAAAGAAGTCTAGATTCACATGTATGCAGAACTAAGCCCTCAAAGCCACCTGAAGTTACGCGTTAAGTTATTTGTATCTATTTTTGGGAATTTACGATGAACATGGGGAATTTACGATGAAAAAATACACAACTCTTCAGTACACCAAAATTATTCAGTTTAATTTTAAAAATCAGCACTCGTCTAGCTTCACTCAATGAGCCTATCTCTGATATTTTAATGTCTTTTCGTCGCTTGAATTATATCCACTTACGTGTAAGTGTCCATCTTGGTGCGGTGTTTCGTCATAGTTTATTATCGGACCTTACTTCTTCGAGGATAAAGAAGGAATCGCGATCTGATGTCTCCAGATTTCCTTTTATGTGGCTATTGTAAAGAGAAAATCTATGTAAATAAGTCTCAGACTCGCACATAAATCAGAAGGTTACAGCTCGAGGCTTTAGGAAAAAACCCGTCTTTGTGGAGATGGAAGGTAAGGAAGTGAAGCAGAGCTTCCAAGATTACAATGGGGTAGGTGCGCAAAAACCCCCTAATTCCTAGGTACGCTAACCTTTGGATTTTTTGCACCCGCTGAATTTTGTGTCGGTTTAGGCTACCAATCAATACAACGTTACTGACTATAGGTCTTCTGTTTGCCACAGATATGGCATGACTCCCATGTCCATGACTTTGACAGTACCATGAGGCTGATAAGGCTTTATTTTTGGCTCTTTTACTTTGAGAGTTCAAAGTGAGTTTTTGGTATAGAATTAGCCCTAAATATTGGGTCTCATTTGATAAACGACTGATAGTACCCTCAAGAATTAGAGCTAAACCAACCGAAAATAAGTTATCAATTATACCACGTAGCTTAGTTTTAACTCCATTAATGCTTGAGTGCGGTCAGTCCCCAGCGACTGAAATTTAAAAGCTCTCTCAGAACAAATGGATTTCAATATGTCATTCTCTCACGAAAGCTTTCATGCTAATTGTTGCACTCAACGTGTTAAGAAAATATGGCTATACTTACATCACAAATTACAACGTTACCAGGTTCGATTTTGTAACTACACTGCAAAAAAACTTGCAATAAAATTAATTTGTCCTTTGATTATTCCATTTAATATAATTAGTAGTAGATTTATTCATTAGCGTCGTAGGTACTTAAAGCTATGAAGTGGTAATAGATCTGTTACGATTGTAGTAGGGGGCAATGCTGCTCTCAGCATTAGATGGACTCTTATCTTCTAATTTGCATTGGAAGCTTCCCTTCTAATCGGTCCATCCGTGTTACTTTGGATGTTGTAACCTTTAACATTTATAATGTTAGTACCGCAGAGTTATGTACTGCCCCTCCATTCTCTTTCTAACCTTCTTCTACTCTTCACTTATCTCTCATCTCCAATTCACTTCACAAGTTTTGCAGATGACAGCACCCTTGATTTCACGTACTCATTTGAATCAATTGATGACTTCAGTGGAAATACCACTGCTAATAATTAAGCATGCATTATTGGTTCACTCAAGGACGACAATACTGAAATTGTCGCTTGGAGCACGGTGGAGTGCATCGCAAACTCAAAGTTGTCTACTTTTTCTCCAAATAGCCCTAAATCCCCATATAACTCTTGTTGTCAATGGGGACAATGGGTTGAATATTTTAAACTTGAACATCTCAGGGATTCAGATACCCTGCAATCTTAATTGGAAAGATCAGATCTGCTATTGAAAAAAGTGTGATGAAGTGCCTGGGCTTCCCGGGTAAAATAATTTTTACCTCATCTGACCTGGTGCACGTATATATAACGCTCATATTAAATTCACATTTGAATATAATTCGCATATTTGGCAGCTGTAGGAAGTACTGCATTGTCCGCGTTGAACAAAGTCCAAAAGTTTGTTTTTAACTTCTTAGGTGATGAGGCGATTACCACTAAAGCCGGCTTCCTGGGGCACTGACGCAATATCGCTTATCTTACAATCTTTCATGCCTATTTTAATGGACATTGTTAAAATGAAATCTTTAGTCTAATTCCACACCAATTCCACAGGAATGGTCATCTATTTCGTGATGTCTATGGTAAAAACACTGCTGCTAAAAGTTCCCTAAGACCAAAGGCTGTTGGATGTCCTCAGCTCAGGGTCATAGCAGGTCACGGTTTATACAATTTCACGAAAGGTTTCTTCGCTAATATTCCTGGGAGAGAGGAATTGGTTGTAGATCAGTTGGCTCAGTCAGGAATATCGGATCGAAACTGGATGGAGGAGTCTGAGCTGGGGTTTCTTTGGACTGCCACAATTTCCTACTGATTGGTATAGTCTGTTTTAAGTTGATAATCTTCGCCATAAAAAATGTTGCCGCAAGAATCTCTGAGCCTTGGAGGACTGTTTTAAGATCTCCATTTGCTAGGTCCTAGGTAAGGCAATAATGAGTGCCAAGGAAGGGCTCAAGTATGGGCATATATCTAATGGGAAATTTTTAGAAGTAGACATCGGCAAACAGAGAGATGGATCAACATGTTATTATATTAGTTAACGATGATATATGAATGTTAGCTGCTTCCGAAACTTTAGGCAGCTGTGACCAAAAATTTGCCATTTTGAGAGAATTGTTCTGTGGCTTAAGAGGAGGCATGTAAACGATGCAATATTACGGCCCTCGTGACAGGGCATACAGGCATGCAGAACGCATAGGTTCAGCGATTTCTGCAGAAGCTACCTTGATCTAGGTTTATTAAATTTTTAATTATACCTGTGAAAACATAGAGCAGTGAAATTGTCTCTGGCGTAAATTCATATTGTTTTAAAATTAATACGACCGCTACCATAAAATATTCTATTTTTTAGAATTTTAAACAAGCTCAAGTTGTGCCACGCATTGGATCCAAAATAGTAGAAAATATAGCAAGCGAAATAAAAATGATGATGGACTTGAAAATAAGTGCAGTTAAGGTAAAATATGTGCTTAGAAGCTTTTACTTAGGGTATTTACTATTTGAATATTATTAATTTTCAGCGAATTATGGACACAGCAGAAAATACAGCGTTGTCACATCAACATGAAATTCCTAACGTGAGGTTCTCCTATTACAACGCCAAAGAAATGCTGGAACCAGGGGAAAGTCTTCCTACAGAACCGCCCAAAGATTTTGATGATAGCGGAGTGCCAAAAATCATTGTCGAGCCAAAAAGGATTGTTTTAACACCAAAAGCGGAATTTTTCGATACATGGGTTAATACGACCGTCAGTTCAGTTCATATTCCTACAAATGTTTTCGACAGAGGTTTGATTTTTCGTTAGATACAAAACAAAAACAGAAACACAAATAGACTTATGACTTTTATAGATCCCATGGTTATAAAAGATATTGAATGGTCCGAAAATCTAGATCAGATTTTTCGTGACAATTACAAGAATGATCCAACACTATCATGGCAATTTTTTGGTAGCTCCACCGGGTTTATGAGACAATTTCCGGCCTCTAAATGGGAACAGGACCCAGTAGATTTATATGATTGCAGATTGCGATCGTGGTATATAGAAGCAGCTACAAGTCCAAAAGACATTATTGTCTTGGTGGACAGCTCAGGATCTATGACTGGACAACGCGGAGATATTGCAAAGCATGTTGTTAACACAATCTTAGATACACTTGGAACAAATGACTTTGTTAACATCTTCAAGTTTGCCGAGAGCGTAGAACCTGTTGTACCATGTTTCCGCGATATTCTTGTTCAAGTATTAAGAGGATTACTTAGCATAGTACGAAAATCGCGGAAACATATATTTTCTTATTATTTTAGGCAACTTTGGGGAATGTGCGGGAGTTTAAATTGGGATTGGAAGAATTTGAAACAAAAGATATTGCAAACTTTACAGCTGCTTTGACAAAAGCTTTCGAGATTCTGGAAATGTACAGAACGGAAAGCTTAGGTGCACATTGCAATCAGGCAATCATGTTAATCTCAGATGGCGCCCCCTTTAGTTATAAAGAAATTTTTGAACAATATAATTGGCAGTCTTTGCCGTATATGCCTGTTAGGGTTTTCACTTATCTCATTGGTAAGGAAGTTGCAGACTGGAAGGAGATAAAATGGATGGCATGCTCCAATCAGGGCTACTATGTTCATCTTAGTGATTTTGCGGAAGTTCGGGAACATGTCTTGAAATACATTCCAGTTATGGCTCGACCTTTAGTCCTTGGAAAACACGAACACCCTGTAATATGGACACAAGTTTATGCTGATGTTGTTGTAAGTTCAATCTTGAGAAGTTGGTTTTGCATATAAGTTTTGTTGTGAATAATTTATAGGATCCTAAAATGACGGACTGGCTTTGGGAGGTGAAACAGTGTGACGAGCAGAAATCGTATTATGTTAGCCTAAGGGAACAAGGATATGCGTTCTTTTCACGGGAGGAAGAACAAAAGCGAACTCTGTTAAAAGAAAGGAAGGTAAGATGATGATTTTTTTTTAAACCTAAGAAGTGTCAATCATTCACATGGTAGAAAATAAGGTAATTTAGTAAATACAAAGTTTATCGGCAAAAAATGTTACTTCTATCAATATCAATAGAATATTGGAACGAATTTGGAAGAAGTTCAGATGTAATTTGTTGAATTACGGACATGACTTTTAAAGAGTATAGAATTATTATATACAATAACCTCACAAGAGATTTAGGACGCGTCACAGATGAACTCCAATCCACATAATATTAACTGTGCATACGACAAGTATCAAATCCAATAGTTCACCTCATATTTAGTTTTTACAGAAAATAAAGTCATCTGCAACTATAACCAAATTACTGCTCTACAAGAACAGTATTTTATCGAAAAGTTGATATTGTAGGTAGTCAACTTAAAGAGGACATTTTTTTAATTATTTTTGGGGTCTGACCTGAGACAAGCGCTAGCCATTACTAAGAACATTGTTCATTCATGCAAGAAACAAAGACATCCAGGAATGAATCCCTGGCAAATTTGATGAAACCTCGGATATGTGTCGCAGGTGTTTGTATATATTTTTTGTTGAGAACAACAGACAGTGAAAAAGAAGTGCGTCGCCGTACCCATCCCTCTTCGACATCAGTAGACGGATCTTTGGGCTTTCAAGAATTTGTGTACTGTCAAAATGGAGATCAATATTCCTGGCGGTAGGCTTAGGTGGTCCTCACATTTTGTTGGTTGTTCTTGCAATCGGGGTTAAGTCTGACAATCGAAGATGTTGGTTGTTCACTCAGTCTGCAATACGCACAAGTAAATATTTGGGGATAATTCCCATAGCAGAGGACAAACAATTGGAAACTGTCTTCTTCTTAAGCTCAGGGGATAACCCTATGATCCGCACAGCACAGCTCAAGCGGAAGGAAATTTTTTTTTCTGAGTAAGGGGAGGTTGGGAATTATAACCCGAAAAATGTTGAAAGAAATGCACACTTTTTTAAATTTTACCGTGAGCATTCTAGTGGCTTCTCAAGTACAATTCTTGTCAGTAGAATTGACTAAATCACTGGTACCGAGATAAATTACAGTGCCTTTTATGCGCCAAAAAGAGAAAATCTGCGTTTCAACCTATTCGACAACCGACTTCTGATCTCCACCTGGAAGACTGTGGTGCGCCTTATAAAACGCGTTGCCGTTTACGCTACCAGGATTCTCGCAGAAAACGCCGCCAGCCCCAACGCTAGCCTTAACCCTTTAAGGGTGTTTGATGAGTATATTCGACATGAAGAAATGTTATGTAAATGGAACAATAAAAGTATTGATTTGTCAGTAAGAATTGGCACTTTGTTGTAAGATCTAAATAAAATTTATAAAAGATGCATTTTTCTACGTTTGACCAATCCAGAATGACAATTTTCTGTCATTACCACTGACGTCCGGTGTTCCTCAGGGTTCGGTATTTGATCTATTTTTATTCTATATTCTTATTAATGACTTCTCGACTGTCAGAATACCAATGATTAGTTATAGGTTTATATTTTTATATTTTTTTTATATATATGATTTATATTTTATTTATATATATGATTAGTTATAGGTTTATATAATAATAACAACACCAAAGATCTCATAAAGTCTATGGTTCATTCTGTGTCCATATTCTCCATAAGTATCCTGAATACCATCATAAATAGGATGTAGTAGTCTCTGTTCAACGATTCCAAACGTTCTCATATTTTTCGATAAAGGTCAATGGAAGTCTAATACTCGATAAATATTCGTTTTTGATATCCTAAATAGTAGATAAGATTTCAACAGCATTCTGCGATATATGAGCAAGTCTCTCCAGAAAGATGTTATTTGTGAAGTTTAATTGTGCTCAAAGATATTTGGGGGAATCTATGTGATCGGAAGTCTAATAACCAGCAGTAAAGTTCTATTTGGACATACATATGTCCTGAAGTAGTCTGTTGCTCATTGATTTGAAGTTTCATCGTACGAGCAATATTATCCAATGTTTTTTTATCAGTTTTGTGGTATCGGGTGGGCCTCTGCACATCAGATTCATATTTCATTTCTATCAACCGTTTTAATTAATTAACTAGATAACATTTTTAACTGTGTGCTTTTATTAATGAAATTTTATATTTCCAGAATTTAGAACAATACACGGAAAATGATAAGTATCATTTTATGACTACTGTTGCAATGCCCGTCTTTGACAGACGTGAAAATGCTGTAAGTAATAGTTTATAAATTTCCTTGGTAAAAGTCTTTATTTTATCAAATTCTTATCTTGCTTATGATAATGAATTATTAAATTAAATTTAAATTGTAATATATACTGGAATCTTGTATAGAATATCACCGAAGAGGTCTTAATAAATGAAGCATACTGGGAAACGATTACACGTGAGGTATTTCTAGAAAGAAGAGGATGTAATGATTACATTATGAATTAGTTCGATCGAATAGATTGAGTTTAATTAAATTTTGCCAGCGTTGAGTTATATACCTAGAACGGTCGATAATCTTAGAAGTATTATTTTCATCATCGTGAAAATTTCGGAGTTGTGAATAGAAACCATTTTAATGGTTGTAATAATTGCAGTAGCTTTTATAGCAGCGTTCATAATCGATATCAGATATATTTATATTTAATCGCAATATAATTTAGTTTATAGATATCGAAGAAGTTTTAACTTCTGTAGAAAAATGGTAGATTTATTGTAGCATATGGTAGTTTTGTTGATAAAAAAGTAGTTATTGAAAGTAATAAATTAAAGCGTTAAATTAATTTTAATAGAGAATCTTTAAATATCTTTAATATTAAAGCGGAGTAATACATGGTATATGTAATTGCATATTTTTGTATAAAATCCCTTTAAAATATGATGTGCCAAAAGAATTTCTTCCCCATTAACTCCACTGTTACTGAACATCATAGTTGATAGATAGATAGATCAAGATATTGATGATCAAATTCATATTGTCATGTTTTCAATAGATTTCTTTGTTGACTTCAAAACATTTTATCAAACAATCTCTTAACCTTTCTATTCAGTGGTATTTCTCTTTTGTATTCAGTGGTAAACATATGAATATGTGAATGACTTACGTTACATACATAATTATATATTTAGAATTGGCTTTTCCATTCTATAGAGGTAAATAGGAAATATTTTTTCGACTTCAACGAATGCGTTAATCGGTCAACGAATGCGTTAATCGGTTTTTTCAACATATATGTATATTGTATATAGGAAAGACCGGGCACCGGGGGTATACGTCGGATAGTAGGGCAGGGATATAATGACGCCGATATTGTTACGCTTACTATAGATAACTTTTCGTATACCCTTGTTACTGACAGCAAATGAAAGATGAGCAAATATATTGAAAATAGCTGAAAATATATTTCGTGTGCATAAATGATTTCTTCTGTCCATTTTTTATTTAGTACTACTCACATTTAGGTAAGTGATTCTAAAAGATATGTACTTTGGTACTGGTGATTGACTCTAAATTTTCATGGAGTTTTTATTGTTTTTTGCTTTATTTTTACCCGAACAGCCCCAGCATTTCAGAGGTTGTCAATTCTGAGCTCGAGACTGTCTATGACATTGGTCAATTTTCATCTATCTTCTTAAATAACTTTAAAACTACTTATTTTGAAATAAGTAAAAAAATATATTTGAGACGATGTAAAAAATATACCTATTTCATTTGATATATCACACGGTACAATTTCCAAAACTTTTTCTTAAATTTTCTAATTTGGCCCCCAAAAGTGATCCCCATATTCATTTATTTATTTCATTTATTTATTACGCTCAACGTCCGTGTTTGGGTCACAGAAATTCATATCTGTACCAAATTTCAACTTAATTGGTCCAGTAGATTCGGAACAAATTAGCTATGACAGATGGACAGACAGACACACGAGTGATCCTATAAGGATTCGTTTTTTCATTCGGACGTACGAAACCCTAAAAAGGGTCAACGGAAAAAGTGTAAGTATTCGAGGCATATGCGTTTCTGCAACCTGACGACGAGGTGTCTTTGGATTGCACCCCAGTGACGCATGATGACACTTCGTTCCCAATTTCCCTGCTCATGCCCTTATGAGGTGAATTGTCAACACAAGAGAAAGCTATGCATCATACACTGTTCGGTTCGGACTTATGTGTGTCTAATCGGCTAATTCAATCGGTCAACAAGCTCTTTGAGATTCTGTAAGGCTCAGCAGTAAAAAACTTTGCAGGCCCTCTGGATCCGTTGATTGATGTACGAAACCTTTCAGTGGGTTTAGATGAGAAATGCCAAACCCATCTAGGAACCCTTTATAACTCCAAATTCGAGTTTATCGCATAAATGGTTGCATTATTTCAGAATAACTCCAATTTTATGTTCTCCGTTTATACTATACACACGAATGACTTCACTAGGCTAGGCCCGCATCGAAACCTCGAGCACTTCCGTCGCTCAGATCGACTTTTAATCCGATCGGCACCTAAGAGAACTAAATATATCTAAATGAGCTCCAGTCATGGAAAAAATAATACTCTGAAGTGATAAATAAATTCAAAATTCAAACTCTTCGTTAAGTTCAATGAGTGTCTTCAAACCTTTTTTTGAATTTAATTTTTGCCACCAAAACATTTCGTAACAAGCTTTCTAAAAACCCACTGAACTTTGGTAGCTTGCATTACACGCACTGCAGATAATCATTTTTGCTCTTCTTTTTCCAGATCACTTACTCATTCGCTATAAGTCCGCTGTTGGCTTGTACGGTTGAAATTGTATTAGTTTTATATTCTGAAATTGTAATTTCATTTATATTGTGGAAATATATGTTTTAATTATAATTGATGCAATTGGTGTTATAATTGCAACAACTCCTATCAAATACGAACGGCGACAGCCTGCGTTGTGTGGTCAACTTCTGTTTGTGGTGGTAGTGACCCCTTTGTGAAAGCATAGTATAGGCGTAAAGCACAGTATAGGCCTAAAATTGGGGAGGATGGGAGAGAGGCTATTGTGAAATTTTTAATTTTATCAATTAGGTAAATATTAATAACTGCGAATAGCAGTTATGTAAAGAACGAAATAAATTCCTGTGTACCGTCGCACATCTCTTAAAAACTTACAATGTAGTCCCACGCCCCAGTCGATTTGTAATTTTGGCCTGGCTTGAGTCTGTTCAGGTCAGATTCCAGAACTAGTCTGAGAGGTACGGTGGACGACTGTGGTAACAGTAATGAACTTAGTAGTTAGAGATTATTTATATCCAGTAAAATAGATCAGATAGCCGTTTGAAGATTATCAAGGCGACTGGAACGCTAAAGTGAAATGTTTTCAAGGGTTTTATTCGACAATGAAGGACAATCCCCTTAGGAGTATGGATATTAAATTAAAATATAATTTAATATTACTACACTAATACAAAAAAGCTTCCAAATAAGAATAAAATAATTAAGAACTGCTTCGGTAGTGAGGCAATACCAACCTTTAATGAACATACTTACCTTTGTGACAGTTTTTCAATATGAAAGAATAAAATTTCCTTTTGTTATTTGTTTCCTATTAGTGTTTCCTATTACAATTATGTTAAATTCCTATATTTTCCAACATTTTTTCATTTCCCTTCTATACAGTATATAATTTTTAGATATAGCAAATTTTTATGTAAAATAAAATGGATGTGATACTCAACATAAGAAGCAAATTAAATTAACTTTATATTTTACACTGCAAGAAAAATTTATTCCTTTAGGAAAAAGTAAAAACCGTATAATCATATAATCAATTTACTTTCGAAGGCACTTAGCGAACAATCTCTTTTCCTGCTATATTTTCAGTATTTTCTCTTATATACTCAGTGAATATTTTTAATTTTATATTTTGCTCATATTTTAATAATCAAAATGTTATTGTAAAATTTGTAAAGAAAAAACCCATTTCCAACTTACAGATGTTTAAAAATTATGATGGTATTGAAAGATTTTATCTCCGTTCAAATTTTAAAAACTCAAATTCAGTAAAGTCGTTAATTTTTGAACTGGGGGATAATATCAATTTTTTACATAGCTACCTGAGTGAAACTACATGTACAATAAAGACAAAAAAGAAAAACATTCCTATTTTCCAAATTTCTAGTTTTTAATACAACATTTTTTAAAATACCTGCAGAATATTGAACCATTATTGATGAAATTTCGGAAAATTCTTATTGTCGGCTTTGCTGTAAAAGGGTAGCAATTGTCGGAAATATATACTAAATGTTTTGTTTTTTATAGTATAAATACCATCATGTTCGTAAAATGAACTCCGAAGAAATTTTCTAACCGTTAATGAAATATTAAAGTATACAAAAAATGATAGATGTAATCTGATATAAATTGATTAATATATTATTAAGAGTATACTAGGATTTTAGTATTGCTTTTAAGCTTTAAGGACAACATACCTTAATTAGTTTAGTTCTAGAGAGGTTTTAGTCCTACAAATAAAATTAGATACTTTTATACATGCTCGAATTAAATGTTTTATTAACAGTGTATGTGAAACTTTATAATCGAAATATTTCGCCAATTACCATATTTTTTGTAGTGTATGTTATAACGTTTACAAAAATTAATTTGAAACTTAATTACATTATCCTGGTTAAATAAACATTATGTAGGTTTGTAGATAGGTTGCTATGCTGGTTGTATATTGGAATGCAGAAATAGGTTCCGATAATTTGAGATATTTGTGCATCAGTAGCTGAGATAATTCTGTTGATGAGAATAGGATAATCCACACAATGCACACAATTCAAATATTTACCTCATAGTTTTCAAAAAAAGCTAAACTTAATATTAATTCTTAGTTTAATCAGGATTGCTGTGCAGGCAAAAAAAACATCCTTTAAGAAACATAAGCGACTGAAATCATCTAATTGGGAAGAGTGTAATATATGCAAATCTGTTATAAGGCAGATTACATTTTTAATTCGGTCAAATTCGATGGAAAGTCTTTGCTAGTCAAACGTGTTATGAGTGTTTTTGGCCTTGAGAGGTTTACAAAATATTTTCGGCATTTTGCCCTTGGTATTTGTTGCATGCCCTTCTTCCATGAATAAATTATACAAAAATTATTGCACTTATCTTATTCAACAAAAATTTTTCCACTGTGCAAAATTGCTTATGTTTAGATACGTCAGAAAAAAGGAAACTAGGGATCCTTCTAATTATAAGATATGCGCAGTCACTTAGTGTAGGCTCCTTAAATCGCTCATTAACAAAGAATTTAGAAACTATCCATCTTATCAACGATCTCTAGAATGGCATTTGTTCTGAACATCATCTGTAGACTTGATGAGGTTCCTGCACGACTGTTGGAATTATTGTCCCTAAAATTATGGTGAGTGGCTTTCAATTCCTTCCTTTTAGCTAAATTCAAAAAGTTTGTGATCTTAATCATCACATTTAAAAGTGGATTGAACTTTTTCTGTTTCTGGCAATCCAATTAGTGCAATTTTCGATGACATTACATCCAAAACTTTTAATATCAAGGCTGTGTTGCCATAAGATTGCGTTCTCTCAATAACTGTTTTGTATATGGCGATCTCCTTAATTTCACATCCCTGCTTGAATTAACGACGGATTCGCGAGGAAATGCTACTGATATCGGTCAAGATAACACGAACGTCATAATTTCGTTTTGAACAGATTGAATGATGTTTTCTCCAAAAATCTGATGTTTCAGTTTTTTAAACGTTCAATCCGTTTCTATTGATGCTGCAAGTGGTCACATTCTTTCTATTACAAAAAATGCGATGAAATTTAGCCAAATAAAAAATATCTTACACCTGACCTGTACTGACTTACTATTACTTGGAAGTCTTACGTTTCACACAGACTGAATTTCAAGCCTTATATCTTTGCAAGAGCAGGACTCATTAATTGGTTCGCTGCCACTTTCTCTAGAAAAGCTGTCGTGAGAAAAATATATGCAAAAACGCATTTGGTAAGAGAGAACTTAAAAGCTCCGCACATATGTACGGGGTTGGTAGCACTGTTAAACAGTGCTAAGGAAAAACTTTTAACCTCATTTGCGATGAATTAAATATCGATGCTTTGGGCCTGGTTGTCTTTAGCGTTTTTATTGCTTCTTCCGCAGTCATTATTCTGACGAATTTTATAGTCTGATTCTTTGTGGAATACATATGCGTGAAATTTGTGCTTCCAATAACGCCCCGACCTTTACACTCTGCACTCATGCTTTGGTACCTTCTTGACTCAACTCTCTGAACCCAACTTGTATTTTTGTTTTCCGGCCAATTTGGTATTTAGTACAAAAGGGGGTCTTCTAAGCTTTGACAGTATCGTAAAAAAGCTTTGTAGAGGGTGAGTTCTAAATATCTGCACCATGGACATAAACAGCTTAAATGAAATTTTGTGTGCGTTTCAAAAATAGCAGGCAATCTTAGATTTTGGATGTGTTTCTCTTACTGGGAGCTAAGAATGACTCAGTAAAAAGTGAAGTAAGTACGGATCACCCCGTCCTAAACGAAGAATATTTTCAATAAACTATTTATGTAAACCTCATTTAAGTCTGGTAGTCTGTTGCTGATTAGAACGGTTATCCGCTCAAAACTATCAGAATCAGTACAGTTAAGCGACAGTCCCAAACTAGAAACTGATTGTAGGCCAAAATTTGATCTGCTCGTATAAACGACACAAACTGTACTAGAACATTTGTATTCGTGCGCTGTAGAAGACACCATTTGTATTTTAATACATTTGCACAAATTCAAATAAAATGGGCCCAATTCAATTGAAGTTAGGCCAAATTTTCTGACTTGTAAATTTATACGGCAAAAAAATTTAGACTTTGGCTTGCCCTGGGTGAAAGACTTGACTTTGGTTACCTATGTCCTATATAGGACATGAGTATCCGAACCAAGTTACTCTTCAAATTACCCTCGCAAATAATTAAAATATTTTTTTCCATTAGTGACGACTTTTTTGAATTTTCCATTTAGTTTTTTCTATCACTTTCCTTGCTTTTTTACGGCTTCTATTAATTGTGTTTTAACTCTCCAAAGAACTATCCCCTTTACTACTATTTGGCTCATATTTGTCGCTTAAACCACTACTAAAATCTCTAAACATAGCCCATATCGTTAATTAGTAATAAAATTCAAAACCATCAACAACTACCACTAACCGAGTAGCTTACACATTATTCCTTTTGAAACCTTTACCATAGAGAAATCATCAACTACAGATTCAGTTCCCTACGGAAAGATAGTCAAAAAGCTTTTGCTTTGGATGCCCTTATGTAACCCCAATACTTCGTGTTCGGGAGTTTTAGCATTAATTCAATAGCGTTTCCTCGTCACTTCGGCCGTTTTGAACTTCCACGTCTAGGCAATGATTTCTCTATGCATTTACTGAGTGATTCTGTATTTTTCCTAGTAACTTCGCATTAATAGCAAGAGCAGGGTATTGAAAATGAATTGTATTATATCTGTGACACAAAATGATATGTGGCGAATTATTTCGATGTAGAGTAGTAATAAAATAAAGTATTTAAATTAAACAAATATAACAGAGTCCAAGTAATTGTAAAACTAGTTCAGTTTAGTTTTGTTTCTAAAATTAGTTTTAGCTGTTTTCTTATCTTTATACAAGAAAATAATTCAAAATTTGTTTACTTTTCAAGACAAAGATTGCCAACTTATTGGGAGTCGCCGGCACTGATGTTCCAATTAGAGATATAAAAAAACTCTTGATGCCTTTTATGGTAGGTTAACGCACATATGCTTAAAATTTTCGAAATTAATTAAAATCTTTTCAGCTTGGTGTAAATGGTTATGCTTTTATTGTAACAAACAATGGTTATATCGTGCTACATCCTGATCTCCGCCCTATTGTAAGTATTAAATGCAAACGAAATCACTGGCTTATTTAATAACTATCTTACAGTTTCAAGATATTTTAAAACCGGCGTATAACAGCGTTGATATGATAGAGGTGGAACTACTAGACGATGATAGCGAACCCCGGGATTTTAATCCAGTTTTGTTAGGGGTACATTTGTTATTATATATATAGTGTTGTTATATCTATATTGTTTTTCCTAATGGACAGATTCGGGATTCGATAATTAACCAGTCCACTGGTAGCAAGTGGCTGATGGTGAAACAACATTACGATAAAATGGTATGACATTGACTACTACTGTATAGAATTACAAATAAGTAATTTTGAAATTTTGCTTTTAACAGAAACGTGTGACACGAATGAAGCGCCAGTACTACTGGACTCCTATTCAAAATACACCGTTTACACTCGTTGTCACATTTCCTGAACAATATGGCATTAATCGCCTTCAGGTTCGTAGTGAAGATGAGATTCACAGACTTCACGTAACCGGTAGCAATATGTTAAATTTCTTCAGTGGCAGAAATTGGAAAATTCATCCTGATTGGTTGGTGGATTTTAAATTGTGTTTACTTCTCGCAAGGATGATTACTTTATCAATATTTTAGGTTGTATTGTAAACAAACAAATACAAGTTTTGATACTCCCGAATTAGAACTGCTTTACTTTTTACAAAAAATGGTAAAGCCAGGATGGAGATGGCCACTGAATAGAACATCGCTACCACCTGAACACACCGCTGCTATGTATTGTAAGTATGGACTCTTTGTTTGATTTTAGGGAAGATAAATAATATTTAATTATTTTTTTTTAAATTTCTGTCCTCGTTACGTTAAATATAAATACAAGCCAAGTATATGTGTTCAAAATTTTAATCTTAGTAATTTTTTTCTTCTAATTTATATGACTTTAAGTTTAATAATAAAGTAAAGTAAGGATGGCTTTTACGAGTATATAAATATTTGGAATAGCTGTGTGGCGGAATCTTGACATTTAATAACTTTAAGAAATAAAAACAAATTGATAATATTATAAAATAACACAAAAGTGTAAAGTCAAATTAATCCTTTCGAAAATATTGGAAATATATCCGGTCACAAACTTTTACAAAAGATGCTTGTAAACCAAAGTTAAATTCCTACAAATTTTATTAGAGTGAAGGAGGAGCTTTATAATTTGAAACCTAGGATAAATATGGGCTCGAGCAGGACTACAAAGGGAAAGGCTCTTCAGAAAATAAATACTCATAAAAATCAAAAAATTTTCATTAATCTAACGCCTATAATGCCTATAGTCCAATTATATATTTGTAGAGCAATCTTAATGGGTGGCAGACGCAAGTTAAGTAGCCCGCAGATTTATTTTACAGACGAGATTTGCGAGAACTATGAAGTTTCAATCAATCGATGTGCAGGATATGAAAACTGCAGCTGTCTGCAAGACTGGGATTTATAGTTATAGTTGGATGTTCGTCTTGTGACAACAATTTACTCCATTAACAGTAAATGGAACAATACTAGAAAAAAGTGAAGATAGCACACCATGTAGCAAACACAGGTCCCGGGCGATATTTGTTTTTCTGAGATAACATTTTTCTTCGTCATATAATTCCCACGAAGAATCTGAATGCAAGAAATATAAATCGCGAGTCAATCGGGCAAATCACCCTTTCTAGACCGCTTCTTTTCTACACTGATATTCTGTAAGCCGATCCGAATAAGTCCCTAAGCGTCTCTAACGTGAGCAAAGCAAGTCCGGCCATAGGTTATGGGCAGTATGTGTGTTGGGCGGAATGGTCTAAGACTTAATCAGTAGTGGTAATTGGGTCAAGGCTCCGGCCTAATGAAGTAAGAGAACTGAATGGTACCCCTACCTTCTCAGGCATAAAAGAAATTAATTGTACCGTTAGCTTGTAAGGACGAATTGTACTAGCAAACAAACATAGCAGAATGTAATTGTAGAGGAATCATGACTTTGGACTCCATAGACCCTGTTCTCCTGCTCCGTAAGTCGCTGACCAATCTTCACTAAGACAACGCTAAAACTGCCTTGTGGTCGAAGACAAAAGCACTTCGGCATATCTTGCTGTTTCACCACGAGAGTTGGATCAAAGTTGCACATATAATTACAAAATGGATAATATTACAAAAACCTATTTACTCAAAATCGCTGGTTTCAAGGATATTTACACTTTAGCCATACAGTGATCTCCAAACCTTCATCCATTTCTCTTAGTCTCATTTGCGAATGAGGTCTCTAAACAAAGTTAACCCAATTTCGGCCTAATAAACCTTCTACCGAAATCCCACCTGGCCAGAAGATAAGCCCTTTCATTACTAGAAAGTTTTCTAGAAATTACTTTTGAAAAATGTCTACTTGCCTGCCAGATACTCGCAAACCGCCCACCAAGTGCTTCCATCTTGTATTCGTTGTGGATATGTACCTTGACACGTTGACTGCCGCAATCAGCATAAAAGCTTTCGTGAGAGAATCACGTGGTAAAATGCCTTTGTCGTGAGAGAGCTTTTATATACCGGTCACCGGTGGCCGGCATGACAGTCAACGTGTTAAGCATGTAGAAAATATGAAAATATGCAAATTTAATGGAGATTTCGAATCAATTAACGCTAACTTATGAATCGATCAAAATAAGAAAGTTTAACATAGGATTCGTATTATATTTCCTTTTTATACCCTATGTGATAGATAAGGTAGTTTTATATTAGTTTTGATCCAACGTTTGTAACGCATAGAACCAATAATCCTAGAGCAGAATGAATTATCCACATATGCTCAGAATATGAAAACAAATCGATTTAAGCATGTCTGTCTGTCCGTCCGTCTGTATACAAGATAACTCCAGAACGAATTGAGCTAGAAGGCTGAAATGTGGTATTTTTTAGAAAATTCATAGATTTAAGTTCGAAAATGGGGCGAATCCCCCCACTCCTTCAATAGGCAGCTATATTGAATTTTTTAATTATTGGGTATAATTCAAATAGGGAACAACGTATAGCTCTCAAATTTAGCAAGGAGCAGTTTTATGAGACGCTTAACCAATTAAATGAAAATAGCTGATATTCACCCACTCCTTGGTCGGGCCGTCATATTGAATTTTTGGATTATTCGACATAATTCGACGGGGAAGCAACCTATCACTTTGAAATTTTGTATAGATATGTTTTATGAGACTCCAACTCGGAAAAACTAAAATAGGTCACGTTTCCCCACACCTTGGTTTTGCCGGCATATTGAATTCTTGTATTATTGGGCATAATTCGAAAGGGAAGCAATCTACCACTTCAAAAACTTGTACAGATGAGTTTTATGAGATTCCAAGTCAGAAAAACAAAAATAAGCCATGTATCCCCACTGCTTGGTCGGGCTGCCATATTGAATTTACAGATTATTGGACATAATTCGAAAAGGAAGCCACCTACCACTCTAAAATTTTGTGCAGTATCAAGTAATCAGCCTAAGGCAGATTATGTATATTATGTTTACTTTTCTAACTAATGTTTTTGCTGGGTTTCTATCGAAAATTTTCTATCGATTTCTGACGAAATTTCTGGTGAAATCTACTGAAAAATTTTTTAGGAAACATTTAGCTAAGTAAACATTTTAAAAAGCGTTTCGTAACAGAAAGACGTTTAGTCGCTTCATAAAAAAACGTTTAGTCAATTAAACATTTTTTAAAGGTACATTTAAAACGGTTAACCAGAAACGTTTAAATGGAAAGACGAAAAAATGTTTCGGACCTGAAGCCCTAGAATATCTTCATACAGCATATTAGCTAAAGAACTAACAAATATGAATGTCTACAGAATTTTTCTTTAAATAACAAGATAAATATATTAATTTGTGTAAAGAATCCTAATTAAATACATGCCTAAGCGCCATAAAATCAAATTTACCAAGTTTACTTTTTGTTTCTAAAAATTGCAAATCCACAGCTAACTCAAGCGCGGGCCGTACACCACCGGTGTCTGATAAGGACTCCTACTATTGTGAGTACAAAAAAAAAATAAAAATGCCTAAATTGTTTGCAGCAATAATTACAAAATCACTACAGTATTAAGAGCACAAAAAATTTGAATTTAATTTCCATAGTTCACAATTGCACAGATACAAATTCTGCACAATTTCTATTTATACAAAAATGAACAAATTTTTTGTTCAAAACAGTATTGTGAGTAATATGTATATATGAAAGTAAAAATATATAATATATAATAGAAATGCACGAGTGCCCTCATCCACAATGTACACAGAGCAGCAGCAATTTCATTTACCTTAGTTTGAATTGTAAGAGTGTATGTAACATATACAAAGCTTTATTTCAGAGCATTTTGTGTGTATAAAAACTTATTGCACTTTTAAGAATTTTTAAGTATCTGCAATCATAGCACACGTAATATAAGAATTAGTTCCTAATCAGATTGTTAGCTGAGGAATTGCATTTTTATTTCTGACAGTATATATCAAATCGATTTAGTTCAAAAGGTCGCAATTTTTATGAATATTACGTTCTCATAGCATGCAACTATACATAATTCGCACCACCTGTATTTGTTCATATTCTTTTTCGAAACATTTGATGTATTTTTACTTAAATTTCAAATAAATTTCAGGTGATCGAAGTCTTATGCAGTCGCTAGTCTTTGACGCCCGGGTAACAGAATGGTTTACAAAAAACACCAGCTTTGGCAGCAAGGACGATAAAGGGTAAGTTGGAGAAGAACAATACAATCTAAAAGAAAACAATAGAGGTAAAAGATATTGCATATAAAAATTGAATATGGTAAAATTTATAAAGACCCACGCCGGTGGTTGAGCGAGCTGAGACGCACGTTTACAGATTTTCTCTCCTGTTGGCGTGGGTTCGAATCCAGCACAGGACACGACGGGGGTAGCAGTGGTTGAGACAATTCTACTGACAAGAATTGTTTGTACTTGCGAAGCCACAGGGATGTTGCACATGTAATAATTCCATGCCAAATATTGTGGTTCACTTGCAACATTTGTCAGGTTAAAATTTCTCAAGAATATGCGTAGAAATTTAAATATTTCTGTTAAAGCTCAGAAATTATATTACCTTTATTTTTCTAAAATTAATTTATAAACACTGGTTTTTAGGCTTGCATACGAAAACCTTTATCTCAGTCTCAAACCTCATTTTTCGTTGGTCTTTTCATGTAAAATCAATCAAAAGGTAAGATTTGAGACTGAGATAAAGCTTTTCGCATGTGTCCCTTTTCAAAAAAATCTTATTATTTTAGAGCTTACCTATGTAGCGGTTCTTCGCTACGTATTAATTTTGATTTTTAATTATTAAGAATTTTTAAATATGGCATTTTGCATTTACGGGATTTAAGATTGTTTATTAAAAGAAAATAAATTCTTCAATTTTTAACTTTTTAAAAGAAAATCTAGAGTGACCAAATAATTTTAGCAGGCAGTTAGATAAAAGTTTAGTTTGTATGGGTTTTTCTTATTAACCCCTAAACTTTTACACCTACAACCATTTGACAGAACATAAACCCTTTTAAGATTTTTTGTTTTTACTTTGGCCTGAATGTATTATTAAAATTCAAACAAATGGCCTTCTGTAGTAATTTTTTACGAAAAACATAACACATACTATTGGGCGTGTCCGAGTGCTTAAATTCAAACCATTTTGTGAGGCTATATGGTTTTCGCATGACATAGAATATGGTGGACTGTTTAACATACCTTTAAAACCACAAAGTTCTGAAGTGACAAAAGCGGCAACACTGAATTTAGTATGAGTTCCAGAATGGAGAAAATACCGGAACACGCATAAGTTTTGATTTACACTGACAACACGATATTACAGGCTGAACATAAACCTTGGCAACGTAAGAAAATCTTACTTTTCTTTCGATATTTTGAGCATTTAGAGACTTCTAATTTTTATAATTTTGGATCCTTGAAGGGTGTAGAACGTTTTGTTTTGATTAGTTAAATATATTGACCTCAGTGGTTTTAAACACGTTGCAAGATTAAAACTGTCTAATGACTCCCTACAATCATCACTTCTTGTCGAACTATCTCATCGAGTTCATCTACCCTTTTCATTTGAGACCTCATACGTGCCGCTATCTTGTCTGGTTCCTGAACTATAAGCCTTCCTAGAATTCGGCTGTGTTTTTCACCATCTCCTTACCCTGCAACAAGTATTTGTTATTTCACTACCGTATAGAAGTCATCTTTCGTTTTCATTTCACACATCATATATTCCAATATCTGGTATTTTACAGCCTCCCACTGAATGTAAAAGTAAGAATGCAAAATATGAGTTACACGAACCTTAGCAAAGTTCGTGTAGTTCGAACCTTTTCAAGTTTCGTGTAGTTCGTGTTTGCAATGCACGTGTAGTTTGGGTTCGAGTTTTTAAAAGCGAGTTGAACCCAAGTCCGAAAGTGTTTAAACCGGAGTTCTAGCTAAAATCTCACAATCTCATCTTTCCTAAAAAAATTTCCCTCCACTTAAGCTGTGCTGTGTGCATCATAAGGTTGTCTCCTGATCTTAGGAAATGGCTTATAAATATCATTTAATATCTGTCCGTCTCTCTGTTCGTCTATCTGTTCGATAATTCGAAAACGTTTTGCACTAGAGATAGAGATACTTTATTATTGGTACACAGATACTTTATTAACACGTTGAGCGCGGCATCAGTCCCCTGGGACTGATATTTAAAAGTTCTCTCAGAACAAATGGATTTCAACATGTAGTTCTCTCACAAAAGCTTTTACGCTAAATGCCGTACTCAAAGTGTTTAAATTAAGTGACCAATTTCGAAAATGGGAAAAATGCATATGAAACTTCCAGTTATAAAAAATCGTTTTTATTCTTTTAAAATGAAAACGCTTTGGAATAGGTGCATCAAATTTAGCACATTGATACATCATCAAAATCAAAATATCATGCCAGAAGATGAAGCAAATTGGGCAACCCTTTGACCATATGAATGGATCAGTTTTTAAACCTTATATCGGAAATTTTTCATTAATTCAGTAATTAACTTTATTTTAGCTTAGCTCAATTTACTTTTTTTAAATTATTTTCGCTGATTATTCGGCAACCAAAATTAAAAACAGACTAACTCGCATTTTTATAAAAATCTCCTGCATCCAGAAAACTTCGAACATTTGGGTTAACACTAAAATTTAATTGAATAAAAGCAAAATTAGTGAATTTTGTACAGGTGAGTTAGTCTGGTTTAGATTAAGTTTATTTTTATTATGTTAATTTCTAAGAGCTTTCAAAACGAAAAAAGCGGAGATAAAATTATTTGCTTGGCAAAGAAACGTATTTCCAATTTCTGAATGTAATTCTGAAGACTCCATTATATCGTTTTCGTCTCATAATCTTTGCACAAAAATATTTTTATGCTACATAATGAGATTTTACAGCTAACAAGGGATTTTTAATTTACATAATGCACAAATTTATAATTGAATATAATAAATAATTCGCACACTTTCATTGGAATAGCCCAAGCCCAATAGCTGTACTAATGGGTTTGTTACCAAGGTAAATTTGTTGAACCCAATTCATTTTGTGGTATTAAGAGAGTTGTAATTATTCTTGCACTTATTAATACCAACTTATTAATAAAATTTACCATTTATTTTCCTAGGAATGAATTTAAGCAACGTTTTGGAATCACAGTTGCTTTCCTTGCAACAAGCAGTGGTCTTACAAGGTGGCAAGAATTTCATACCAACATGGCTGAAGATTTACGACCAGAGTAAGTTAATACCTTTCCTTCGTAAGAATCTTTGGCTGAGAAAAAATTTTCAGACAAGATTTTAGCAATAATAACCAACGATCTATTGACGAAATTTGGTATAAAAGGGCTGTTGAACAACATTTTGTAGAAGCCCAAAGTTTTGTCTATTCCGTTCCTTTTGACAGTGGAGGTTTGTTAACAGAGGAAATGTAGATTTCAGAATTTCACCATTTTTTATTTTATTTTAACAGAAAATCCTAAGGAGACATTGGTTACAGCAAGTCATGCAATTTTTCATTCAGAAGGAGGAAAATCGGCACCAGCAGCAGTTGTTGGTTTTCAGTTTCAGCATTCAGCCTTGTATACGTTATTTAAAAATATAACTGGGAACGTATGTCCAGTCCCGTCTGAATTTATTTGGATGCATTTAAGAAATATAATATTTTATAGTGTGCAGATTGCAAAAAGACATGTGCTTCTGACGAGATTGATTGCTACATCCTTGACAATGATGGATATGTGATTATTTCTCCCAATCTAGGAGATACTGGGAAATTTTTCGGAGAGGTCAATGGGAATATGATGTTTCGTTTGATAGAAGAGAAAATTTACAAAGAAGTCGTCATCTACGACTATCAGGCTATTTGCTTTGATGAGAAGAGCAATGAAAATGCTTCACCAAAATTATTATCGGTGAGTAAGAAGTTTTATATTACATAAAATACAAAAAAGATTATATAACAAATGTTCTTTATTTGGAAAAGTACAAAAAGTAATAATTCCTTACAAATGTACATAACAGTATTAACGAACAAATAATTTGAATTTAAAAGCAAAAATGAATGATATGAGACACTTACTAAAAGTACCGTAAAATGGGTGATAAGCGCCACAAAAAATTTTCAAATGAAAATCTACTTATGTTTTGCTACATTAAAATTACAACGGAAATCGGCCCATACCAATTGTGTATCTCTCTTATAAAAATCTGCAAGAAAATTAGAGGTTTCGATAGTGGAAATACTTTATTTTTTTTTAAATCGCGATTTTTCGAAAAAGTCGAAATGGGGTGATAAGCGCCATATGCAGAAAATGGACCAAAAGATGTATTATTGAGCTCGATTTCATTGCGTTGCGTCAAACCGTCATGGGTTTTATACCTAGTTTGTAGATAAAAATTCACTGACTAAATTTCTAAAACCACTAGCTGGCCTTGCACGCTGTAAGGGGTGGGTTATATAGTCTGACAGCATGCGGACGAAAAGCAACTTACTGGACAACCCAAAACTAAGACTGGGCATTATAAAATTATTCGTGATGAAACCAAATTTCGAATGTAAGTGTAATGTTTTGCTCGAGTAGATGTGTTTGTGGAGAAGGCTGCAGATACTTACTCTGAGCTAAACTTTAAACGAACAACCGTGGATTAAGACCATCAAACCCGATACATGGTCGTAACAACGGAGATTATAAATAAAATGTGTGGTGTTTGGTCAAAACGTCAATTATATACCTTCCGTGCAAGTTATATACACCTCATGTTCGCTTCAAGAAAAAATTCACTAATGCTGTTTTGACAAAACATCGCAGAAATGAGATCACCAAAAGTAAGGAGGGGTAGTATCATAATCTTTCACCAATGAGAGCCGCGTTAACGACTGATTGATTAAAATACCCAGATCTTTCACTGTACAACAAGTGGAGTGGTGTAATCGCATAGAAAGTGTGAAGTATCGAAGGGGATATAGAGATGACTATAGTGTAAGTCTTGTGCACATTAAGCTGGAAACACATTCCTCCAAAAGTCAAATGGATAACACATTCCTCCAAAAGTCCAATGGGTTGCGAAATACATAGCTAGGAAAGGGAATTGGGGCAGCAATGTGGTTAATGTAAAAGGCAAATAGCAGTGGAGCAAACATTGAGCCCTGCGTCACACCTCGTGAGAGAGACAAGAAGTTTTATTCACTCTCGCCAATAATCAGTCCTTGGTGACGATCAAACAGGAACAGCGAAAAACCCAAACTCCGCGTGATTAACTTCTGTTTGTAGTAGAAACGAGGACTTTGTGTTCGAGAGCACAATACAAGCGTAAGAACTAAGTAGTATGGGAGAGGGGCTGTAGTGAAATTTTTAATTTTATCAATTAGGTAAATATTAATAGGAAATATTGCGAATTGCAGTTATGTAAAAAACGAAATAAATTCCTGTGTACCATCTCACATCTCTTAAAAACTCCTAATGTAATTATTTCGATTTCATTTTTGTACAATGTTTTGTTCAGGGTGCTGCTTATGGCTCTTTCCTAGTTTCAAATCTAGATGCCTAACTAGTAAACAAAAACTAGTCCCACCGGAATGTGTCGCAGAAGAAATTCAGTTTTACACGCATATTGTTTACCAGTGGAACAATTTTTTAAGAAAATTGTGTCAGTAAGAACGTCTAAATTACAAAGCGTTCAGGTGAGCTTTCCTACGTTGCATAGAGGAGTTATCCCTACAATTTGGCACAGTACACTTCATAGCCATACAATGTCGACCTTAATTTAGACAAGCCAATATAAAATTTTGCCAGGTCGACATTATATATGGTCAAGACGACATTTTGCTTGGACAAGTAGACAGTTAGTATGGGCAAAATGACTTTATATTTGGAATTTTTTCAAAATTAATGGACAACCTGACATTTATCTTGGAAATAAGCAAAAAATTACTCTTACTATTAAATATTTATTCACACAAACTCTTTACAGCCACTTATGCATCTATTGCGGCTCTTTAAATGGATTCTACGAACAATTTTGTTTTTCATGAAGATACAATTGGTCTCTGTAGAAGGCATGGAAAACTACTTTGATGAAAATTCCACAGATTACAATTCGAATAATAAAGACTGGCA
>QYTT01092323.1:34528-49201 GCA_006980735.1 Dasypogon diadema | reverse complement strand
TTCTTGCTAAAGTATTTTTGTGTCGATTTTATTCCCTCATATTCCAATGAGAAAATCTCAAGGCAAATGGCAAATGTAAGTCAATGAGCAAACATATTTTGACTATTGTACAAATTTTAAAATACACAAGTCGATCATTTGAGGAAAATTTGTTTTATTTCACGGTCTCAAATTTAAGGAGATAGAGAAGTATCATTGGGAAGCTGTCCAAAGTAGTTGGTCACGTTCGGCATGATTTGTTGATGCTATCAGTTTCTGGTTAATGGATATCTTTATTTGCTCATAGATAGAAGGACATCATGTTACCATTTGAAATTGGTTTCCCTTCCAGTTGAGTGTCATCAGTTCTTCCATTTGGGAAACTTTGAGTACTACGTCCAAGGGCACCGAATAAGGTGTAATTCTTTAAGAATTTTCCTGAATTCAGTTAATATAATATATTTTGGAATTTTGATCGCATATTGTATTAGAAATAATATAGTTTATACATTGTATATTTTTGTTATTTCTTGTACTGCTTTGGATGTTTTGCTTACATTTGTTTACCAGGTGAAAATATAGCAAGCATTTGAACCTATGGTCTTCACTTTTTTTCTTTCTTTCCTTTCCAACGAATAATTAAGCCATCAGAAAGGAATACTAGAGTTTAACCTTCAAAATGACTTTAAACTTCAATTAAAATTTAACTATTAGCGTCGGACTTTAATACTCTTTCACTTGGCCAAATATGATACTTTTCTGGCTATAGTCTCAGATTGTTTTCTCTGAACAGGTTCGCTGTCAACCGCGGACATATGCGTAAAGCTTTTAAGCTCTCTCTTTCTAAATGTACTTCTACATATATTTTTCTCACGAAAGCTTCTTTAGAGAAGATTACAGTGAGCTTCTTAACACGTTGATTGCCACAATTACCATAAAAGCTTTCGTGTTAAAATGCCCTTGTCCTTAGAGAGCTTTTAAATGCTGGTCGGTATGGCGTTCTGTCAAAGACTTTTCGTAGTTTAGTGTTGTGTGTCGACGAAGTTTTTACCATAGGCGACGATGTTATCTAAAGTAAATGGTGTACTGAAGGCCTTGTAGGTCAGTTAAATTGTGGCCGGGGCTGATTTCATCCCGAACGGTATGTGCTTTGAGAAGTTGCAAAATACTATAATCAATTATTTTCAATCCTATACAATTTGTTTGGCTTATGGCAGCTTATTTCAGAAATATTGTAAATCTGATTGATGTGAAGGTTCATAAAGTCTTTTTACAGAAGTCTTGAAATTTTCGTCATAATTAAAGTATTTATTTCAAAGACAGAGAGATCGGTGGCAGGGCTCTTTATACCGGGCCTTTTACATTGTTTACAAAAACATCTAATTAAGAATTCAGTTCAATTTAATTAATGAGAAATAATTGCTTTTCTGATGACAAAAGCCTCTCGTTGGAATGTTTCAATTAATCGACAATGTTGCCAACAATAGGTTTGGTAGATCGGAATCCCTTTCAAGTTTTTAACAACAGAAACACTCAAAATATTCAAAACGTTCATCTCACAGGATTATAAAGCATTCCATTCAATTTTTCAAGCCTTTCCGAAATTATAGGACAAGTTGATGAGGTTCGTCATAGATAGTCAACTGTCATAAATTTTGATGAATTTTTGTATTTCAGCAAATCGAAGTGAAGACATGGTATGCAAGTGGAAAATCAATCTAAACTCACTGCGATATGATGGCATATAAGGGATAGACTAGATTTATTGGAAATTTTTCTGTGAAACAAATCTAAATGGTGATACGAGCGATTTCAATTGCGATTTCCGTAATCTAATTAATGTCCTTGGAACGGTTTCGAATTTCGTGTAGAAGTTAAGATGTGGCTGTTAATTTCCTTGTCAGAGCTTTATTTTAAGGTAGGAGCTAAGATACAGCTGCTAACAAGTTGGTAATTATTTCTACAATAATTCTCAGCCTCGACTGACAAAGTCACTGTTCATGTGATTACTTCTGTTTCTTTCCTCCACACTTTGTTCTGTCCGAAATAGGAACTTAATTATCCTCACGTTTACTTCATTTATGTCACCTTTTTCTACTTATTAGTCTGTTTTCTGCGTCTTGTTTAATTAATTGCACATGGTGCTGAACGCATTGAGAAAAGCATTCAGTAAAGCTGACAAAGTGATACATACATTTCACTTGGCCGGGAAGAAGGGTACAGGGATTTTTCTTGCCAGTTCACTGCAATAGTAATTTCGTTGTACGTTGGTGCTACCGAAAAAAAGGTGTACAAAATCTGGCTGAGAAAAACATTTTCATCTACGTCATGACGTCGAGGAATGAAACTTTGTGGACCCGACATTAAATATAGCTACAGGAAGAAAAAGTAGTAGTGGTTTCACTTCATAGACCAGGTGCCAGGTGGAAAATGAATAAAGCAGGTGAAAACGAGACCCATATAACTTCTGGAACGAGTCAGCACAAAATACCTAATTGGATATAAAATTATCCTTACTGCCCGACTTTTGGTCAGTTTTTCCTTGCCACGTTTTGTTCTCCAGTACTGTTGTGAGGGAATAATAGTTTTAATGGCAAAATCTGATGATTCAATGACTTGAAAAATTTAATTAGTTTCTAGAATGTTATTTCAAATTTGGAGTAGTTCACGTCTCAAAGGATCACCAAATTAAATCAAAGCTGGAAGCAAAATTCGACCTATTTACACGACCTCATGGAACAAGAGTAATTACCCACGTGCTATATATATCCAACTCAAGTAGGCCCCATTCAAACTGACTTAATGTCGGTCTTCTGGTAAGCCTGTTCCGTGAGTCCTTACTGACCTTGTCATCATTCTGAATATATTTTAGTAATTTCCATAAAAATTCTTATATTAATAATTAAAGCCTTTCAAAGTTTACTGAAACTAATACGAAGAGACAAGGCGAGGCCGGGAATAGGATGTTCTGTCACGTACGTTGCGGCGGCCATTAATAATTCATAAACCTCCACAAAAACATTCCATCTCAGAATTATTTAATGGAGTTTCGGCTGTTTTGAATAATCGAAAATATTTCCGTTGTGTTTCCGTGAGGAGTGAATTGTAAGCATGAGACTGGATTTTTAAATTTCAATTACTTTCCAGTCTAATTTTATTGTGAAGTGGTTTGTGACTTTAAGGATTATCTCTGCAGTATTCTGCCACCAGTCACACATTAAATTGTCTTTTTTTTATGAGACACCATATTTATCATGATATGGCTTCCCCCGCTTTTTTATAGTATATTTTTTTAATTATGCCATATTCCTCCATATAGAATAGGCGTTGGTCGTGCTCAGGAAGACACATTCTCCTTAAATGGCAGTTTCATGGACAGTGTCCAGTGGAAAAGTCTGCAGTGGTTTTCACTTCTATTTTGTAACGAGTGGGTAATAAACTTCGGGGTTATTATTGGATAAAAAGCTGAGCTGAAAATCACACTTTGGGGGAAAGGGCGATAAGGGCCTATGTGATCCTTACCAACCAGTCGAAGGGTAATATGTAAAAATTGGGTATTCAAACTGCTGATAATAGCTTATATAGTCAATGCCCTCCGAATCATCATTCACTGGCTGCTCACACTCCACGAGTCTCCCTGCTTCCCATACAGACAACAATCAGATGACTTTTTCGGAGTTTAAGTAAAAGTTTCCATCGTAGGAGAATTGGGAACCTCAACCAATAATCTTTCCCTTGGTGCATTTAGTCCTATATACAAATTGATCAAAAACTAGGCATGGCAATAAGGTTGGTTTCTCCTGCCAGAATCTAGAAGTACAAATGTCACAGCGCCTTGAAGGGTATACCACGATCTTCTAGGTATGTATTGATTAAGGTTATTTTGGAGACGAACAAATGCCTTTAAAACCTGCATCTTCAGGGAAGTGAAGAGCAAAACCAGCCGCTGAGAGTGGCTGCTTCCATTCTCTGCTCGGTCCATAGCATCGATTACCTTTTATACAGTATCCATGGTGGGCCATCGAGGTCGGAATCTAGATTTTCGATCGGAGAGGTCGTCAGCCGCCAGTATCGCCGATATACTTTCGGCTGCTGGGTCTAAATTTTAGACAGAGCAGGGTAGATCCAACGAGTGTATATATATATATATATAGCACTAATTGGGCTTATTTTATACCAACTTTACCAATCTTATTATTTTTATCTTTGCACGTTTTTCAATCGAACCTGTTCAGGTTTATTTTCTAAAGTCTTTTTTGGTATATACGGGCCCGTAAAGCCTGCCAGTTTGCTGCAATTTTTTGATAACTAATGCAAATAGCGGAAAATATCGGAAAATACTCAACGTATAATACATAAATTTAGAGTAGATAATAAACCTGTTCCACTTTACAACATACATGACAATTTTGATATAACCTTACGCTCATAGAACTAAAACGATTCTGAAATGAAAATTACTCTCTTCAAACGGTTTGAACTGCAAAACCCATAAAAAAAAAGCACAATAAAAAAAAGCTAACAACAATTTAAGCCATAGTTGCATGCATAAAAATTGCTTTCTCGTTTCCCCTGAACTAGAAATTTGCCAGAAATAAAACAAAAGCAAAACGCTTTTGTCCTCGTAAATTATAAAAATTACAAAGTGGCTGTAAACCTGGAAAACGTCCGTCTTTCAAGCACGTAATATAGGCCATAGTTTTCCTTAGTGGGGTTGTCGGAGGAGACCACCAGGGTACAAAGGCTTATTAATTTGTATGCACATGTTGCATAAAAAACGTATACAGTACACTGTACACCACCCAGTTGAATGCACGCTATAGCATTTATTATTTCCGGTGGTGCCTGCATTTCTGGTTGCATCGGTTTTGTTGTAAAAGTGCTAATTTTCACAATGGGGCGATAAAATTGCAAATTTTCTTTGTGTGAAATGCAAGGCAAAAGTGTGGAAAACTTGATAATGCTCACATGCGAAATGTTTCATTTCAAAAAGTCTCCTTTTGGGATTGTACAAAATTTGTTTTTAATGTTGGAGAAATTATCTTATCTTTAAAGAAATTTTCATGGCTTTTGAAGAAAAATCTGTAATGTATTCTTTAGATGGGAAAATGCAAGGTAATTTTTGAGGGAAATGATATTTCAGACATTTGTGGTAGTTATAATTTTTGCAGAAGTAAACATAAAAAAGAAAAAAGTATCAGATTTGGAAGATTTCTTCTTCTTATTAACAGATCTCATCAGCATGGTGATGGTGGTGGTAGTAATAATATTTATTAAACACTTTTGAATTACGTAAAACACCAAGAAACGACTACCAGCTAAATTCAAAAGGGATAGGATCATAAGATGAAAGGTAACATAAAAAATTGAGCGTAATTAAAAATTAAAAGTGAATAAAATAAAAGGAAAAAACATAATAGAGAAGTAGGGAAAAAGCTTATGCATGTTGATAAAAACTAGAAAAGGAAGCATCGTGATAGAGAATTAAATTATTTTATTGTCTGCAGTTTAAAACATCCAAAGCACCGAAGGGAAAGAATATCTAAGGGGAGAAATTACTAAATTTTGACACCGTGAATGAAGAAAAAAGGTGATCCCAGCAAAGTGCGAAACCTTGGTATCAAGAGTCATTGTATAGTGTGTGAGGACAGGAACAGGACAGTATCGTTTAAATAAATGGGTCCCAAATTATTAATAACTCTTATTGGCTTTGGTGTAAGTCTATTGGTGACTGCCTAAGAACTAATACAATTTAGATTTTGGTAAAATTGATCTACACTAGAAGCAATGTGGTTAATATCTTTTGTTAATGAAGCAATTCTACATCGTCTGCATAGACCAATACAGAAAAATTTTCGGGAATTGACACACAATCGTTAATGTACATGATGACTAATATGGGACCGAGGATTGAACCTTGGGGAACACCCAAGTATAGATCATTTGGAATCAATAACAGTGACTTTTTCTAATGATTTTTTGTGCAGAATACTGTGATAAATAGAGCATTTGATTTTGGGAAAATTTCCCAGTTCGATGTTGCATCTAATCCTCTTAATAAGGTGTGAAAGGGTTGTGTCGTTTTGGACGAAATATCTTTAGGTCACGTATAGCATTTTTTGAGTAATAAAAATTTCCCGAATTAAAAAATTTCATCGATAAAAGCATTCTTGCAGTCTATTATCAGGATTTTGTTTAAACTCAATTAAATTTACTGGACGTTGCTGGGAATTAAACCCGAAAACTATTAGCAGGTCACTTTCTGTGATTCGATATTTCCACCACGAATACTAATATAATTCTTTTGATATATTTCATTGTATTCTTTAATAAAGTGTATATGTGAGTTTATTACAGAAAACATTAGGAAATGGTTCAGTTAGTGAAGCCAAGAATAAGTATCTACGCTTTGGAAATTAAGGAAGGATATTTCAAGAAGAATGTTAACCAAAACGTTAAAATTAATTTCCCTACATAAATATTTCTATGCAGTGAAAGGAAACGGGAATCTGTTTCCGCCCTCCTTCGTATAATTTCTTCGAAATTGCTTTCGGGTACAAAGGCGCAGATCTCATTATTTTTAACAACATCCAGTAGTCTGTGATTCAATTCAACCTGCAGATGCTGCCCTAAATAGCGCAGATACCACAATCTCTAGTAAATCCCATTTAGTCAGACTATTCCATTGTAGTTATACTGCGAAATATTTCAGGCCTAATGATTCGCGAAACAACCTGCACAAATGGAAAATTAAGTGCAAATTTGAAATCTAACCTAATTTTTCTCAGAGCCTGCTATTTCCAAAGTCTTATAGCTTACAGCCAGCCCCGGCACAGCACTCGTGCAAAGTATATTTCTGCCATGCTAAAGGTCTGTCATAAACACGCCACAAGTAAAGGAGCATTAATCGAGTCTCAGCTCTATATTCACAGTGGACGGCAACCAACTTGGTGTTCGTTTCAGAAGTCTTCCTGCAGCAGAAGTGCAATGCATTCCCACCCCCAGTATGCACTTGGTGCAAAAGCAAATGGAGGAAGTAAATTTGATAAGAACAGTTCTTCCCTGGAATGGTGCACTGGTATTGAAGCAAATTTATATTTTCGTACGTCTGTGTATGGGTTATGTAATTCATCGAGTCGTAAGTCCAAGAAATTCCCAGTCCCAATCCCAGTCCCAGTCCCAGTCCCAGTCATAAGGAAAGAGCAATTGCATTCTATGATGGTGCGGAGAGAACTTTAACTGCCACTGGGTAAATGCTTTTGAGAATAATTTTATGTTGCATAATCCGGTTTTATGTTAATAAGACAATTTCATATAATATTAGGCTATCCTACCCTACTCTACTGCAGTCGAAGTTCACAGAACTGAGGCGAAATCATAAACAGAACTCTCAAAAAAATTTTACAGCAGATTAAAGTATCATAAAATTTTATACTGATACCTTTCAAGCGTGTCATGTAAATTTCATGCAGCTAAACCAGTTGATGGACTGATGCAATATTTGCAGAATATGTAGATCTGCATGCATTCATGGACCAATTTTAAATTTCATATGGGAAAATTTTATAGACGAGTGTCTTTAATCGAATCAAATAACGTCTTACAGTTGTGATTTCAAAGCCATTTTTCGGAGTGCAAGTTGGTTTACAGAAAAGCTTATATTGGCACATGGATAAGTGTTTTTTGCATGCATAAATTTGCCATCTAAGGAAGTTTTATCTATGAAGATAGTAGATTGCCGAACCATTTCTTGGGAATAGTTTTACAACCCTTAAGAAATCCTTTTCAGCTCCCTGATCGTTAGAGCTATGATTTTACAACATTAAAATATATCCGTCGAAAAGCTTTGCTCAACCCTTAATTGGGGCTGTCGCATCGAACAGGATACGGCGATTTATCTGGATAACAGTGGTTGAGGCAATTATACTGACATGATTGTACTTGTGAAGCCACTGGGATGTTGCACAGTAAATAATTTCATGCCAAAAATTTGTGACTCACTTGCAACATTTGTCAGGTTAAAATTGAAACTTCCCTAAATTTTCTTCCACCTAAGTTGTGCTGTGTGCATTATAGGGTTGTCCCCTGAGCTTAGGCAATAAAAAAATCTTACAAATTATTGCCTGTTAGCTTTCCAAGGTACCCTCTCTCCCTCCCTCTGCGCGTAACACTATTTAACACGTTGACTACCACAATCAACATAAAAGCTTTCGTGAGAGAATTACGTATTAAAATATCTTTGCCGTGAGAGAGCTTTTAAATGTCAGTTACCGGGGACTGCCACGGCACTCAACGTGTTAAAGGCTGTTTAATTCTAGCGAAGTTTAATGTGTCTAAAGTCAGCAGACCTGATGGTATATTGCATCTACTTCTAAATGTGTACGTCTATTCTCTGAGGAAAATATTTCACTTATCATATTTTTCCATCATTATGGAAACTCTCCCACATTCAGTCAGTTCCTAAATAGGGAGAGGTATGCGGTCAGATATAGACCAATAGCTATTACTTCGATTCTGGCAAAGGTTTTGAGGTTCGTATCAATGCAAAATTGATAAAATATCTGGAGATAAATAACCCAACCTGTGATTGTCAGTATGGCTTGTGATCCGGACGTTCGGGTGGCACAAACTTGAAAAAATCCCAGGTTCGGAGAAATAAAAGTTGGTTTTTACTCGCAACCACACCATTTTGGTTCAATGTTAAAGTCATACTAGTTTTCAGCGAAGATAATTTATTAGTGTTCATCTGGTCCTGTGAGACTTTAATCATGATGTGTACTCCCATTCTGGTTTACCCAAAAATTATTGATTTAGTTCAGTTGAACTGACACCGAATATTTATGTGTGTAGCAATTGCTTTCTACTGCATAATATACGAGAGTTTTAGTTTTATCACTCTTCTACATGCACCTGAAAAAAATATTTTTTGTTGTTGTTGTTGTTGTAAGGTCTGCAAACCTCTGCAGAACTTTAACCCGAAAAAGTTTGTCACGAATAAAATATGTCCTGACCCCAATGTCATTCACCCCAAAAACTAAACAAGACTGTGCTTGGAAAATTGCAACTGGCAAACAAAATACCCAGCGATACAAAGGTAACGAGAATTTACATATAAATTCCACTTCAGGTGTTGTTGCGATAAAATCCATAAATACTCGAGTTAGCAATTCAGGCCGAACTGGGGTGGAATACTACGCTCAGGTGTGGTGTCGGCCAACCAGGACTACCGCACATATTGTCTAGGTCCACAGAAGTTTGGTGGTCGCCAGAAATGCCGGCAAGATAGAACTATATATTTTAACTTAGTTGTCCGTAGGGAGGGTTAATAAGGAAGCAGGTGTAAGGTGTCATGTAAATCTAAAAATGGCAGATATTGCCTCCTTGCGCTATCTCGAGGGACACTCAAAGAAGAAAAATTTCAGTTGCTCTAAAGGTATATGGGATTTTTCTATGTGTCTGCCGTAAATTTTAACTGGCACTGAATTGAATTGATTTGCATTATAAAGTCCTGTGTCCCAAGGACGTAAAATTAATTAGCCAAGGGTAATGTTTGCTTCTTAGGTTCTCTTCGGGAAATTGTACTCTGTTCGCATCCTCTTCATTAACTCTCGATATCACACGAAATTATGACTACTAAAGGCACCCAACAGAGCACTTGCCACAGACAACTCATGACTCCACATCAGAATCATTGAAGTCTTTGGTTCCGAGTCATCTCGTTCCAAAAAGCCAGAAGCACCGTCAAATTATCCGAAACTTTAGAGCTCATAGCATTAACGAAAACTAATCCTATGTATTCGGAGCCGGAAGCCCGCAGGGATATTTCATTATTCACGAATTAAAGCAAGTTGAATTCGCTGCTGGCTTGGGTTTCAATAGGACGGAAAGATCGTGTACAGGAAATGAAATCATCATGAACAGTATGGCAATTTTGGTACGCACCAGGACGACGTAGAGTTGATTTGGGTTGAGACTGACGTGTTCCTTCAGTATGCCAATAGTAAAATATTTGAAATTTCTTGCGTGGTTTGAATACGATGTGTCACGCTCATAGAGGCGAATCAGTGAAAATTTTCACCGGATACGTGGTTTTGTAAACAAATTTTCTGCTCAACGTAATGTAGGTATAGCCTGCATGGAGGCAGGAGTGTTTCGAGGTAGGAACCATAAAATTTTATGGCTCGCTAAATTCTCACGGAAGGTCCTAATGGTTTCATTGTTCATTGATATGTTCTCCAAACATGGAAAGTACATTTACGGGCCATCACAGTACGATATGAAGTCAGTGCGTGATATTATTGTCACGTTTATGTTCATTTATTAATTTAAATGGAATATTAACAAGGTAAATAAAAATCTTCTTCAGCTTTTTATTCTATCTGCAGGTGAACCAGTTTTCCCCCGTGGAATGCCGGATTACTGAGTGGAGCGACCTATTTTTGTTTCATGGCACTCAAGACAAACATTTTTAATGACTGTAAAATACCCTCGGAAAAAAGGATTCGTAAACAACACGAAGAGGTCATTGACATTTCCAAACCCAAAAGGATTCATAAAGAATATAAAGGGTGATATATGACCCATTTAATCATGTATACACATCTGGACATAATCACGTATCTTTAATATTCCCTTAAAGAAATTATTTTGGTAATATTTTAGCAAAATTCGAAGTAGAAGAGATAAAGTTTTCCAGATATTCTGGGTATGTGTATATGTGAGTAGAGAGAACTACAGAAGACAAACACATAAGACTCGCTCTCCAAAATTGGACTTGTACGAGATAGGACGGAAAAAATGGTGCAGATATTGGAGGAGGCGAACATGATTCTAATTGAGGCACACTTTCCACGAGACCATAACTCGAAGGTAGTGAAGAGGGCCCTTTAAAACTCCAGACCTGCATGGGATATTCTCTGCCTTGTTAAGGCCATGAAGGCCGTGATAAAGAGTCGGGGAAAAAGGATTGCAACGAAGCTAAATCTAAATCTTAAGGATCTGGTATTTGAACCATATACGCTCTTTGGATCTGAGACCAACGTTTTTAGGAAGGTAAAATTCCTAGCTGTATGCCTGGATCCGAGGCTGATATTGGAAACATGGAAAGATCAGAAAAGCGAAGGTGGTGTTCTATCAATGTAGAAAAGTGTGTGGTCCAAGGTTAGCATACTGGATATATGCAATGCTGATCAGTCCTATCCTGGCAATTACTGCGATAGTCTGGTGGCCTAAGGCCTAAGGCCTAGGTAATTGTTAGGCGTCAATTGGATAGGGTATAAAGGATGGTGTGTATGGGGACAACATGCGCTTTTTACACCAAACCCACAGCTGCGCTAGCAAGTCTTCTGGAACTCCTACCACTGGATCTATTTGTCAAGAAGATTACAGTAGAAATGACCCTCAGGATGCAAGGGGACGGTATATGGTACTCGTCAGGGACTGAGTATGGGCATAGGAGAATCCTGGATCCCGTGAAAGAGATCACGAAACTCACTCTGCCAGCTGGATAGGATCAAAAAGTTTAGGGAGCTCAGGAATTTCACAAGACTTATAGATCACGATCTTGTGGAGGGACACAGAGGGAACTGGAGGAGGATGAAAGGACTAAATCTGTCCTGCTATGTTAGCCCGGGGCGATACGACTCGGTTTACCAGGCAGGAATGTTGGTTCTGATTCGTAATCTGGCGTAAACCAGTAACCAGCGTCCATTTATCTAACTTTCCTGCGTGCCTTTTTCCTTACATTTATAAATGTTAGAGTGTTACCCTTTTTGAATGTTTCCAGATCTTTAGATAAAATGAAATCAAATAGGGACTCACCCTTGTCTTTGGTTTTAGTACGTCTATTGTGTGTTAGCATTCCATCTAAAGACGAAGTGCTTACCGTCCCGCCTGCAGAGTTGAATTAATTGTATAAACTCGGATGTAGCCACACTGTTATCGTCTGTAGGAAGGTAAACTCTTAGTTGCCCTTGGAGTCCTTGATACATACAGGCTTAAGCTTTTCCTAGACAAATCTCTTGCTAAGCAGATATTCAATCTAAAAACCACTCAGACTGTCTATTTCGTTCCCCTTTGATGATAGCCAACCAAAAATTTACGGCAATTTTCTTAAGAATTCTCACTTTAAGAAGTTTGACCTGAACCTCCCCCCAGTTTGCAGAAGCTCATAAAAATTTCTGGCGCTTCAGATAAATTAATAATGATTTATAGTGTAAGATATGCTGAAATACATTAATTTTCGCCCAGATAGCTTATCTTGCCTTATTTGCAATTCAACTTTAGTTGGCTGGGGTAGAAATTAGCTGAACTAATGATTTGCGATGCGGTTCCATTTTAGGTGACCCAAATACGAGTAAACAAAAATGGAGAAAAAAACTAAGTAAATATTTACGTGGACCACTTGTGGTCCGGTTGATATTTTTTCCAATTTCAATTATAGTAGACCGCGTTTCGTAAGTAAACATTTCTCTCTGAATTTACTCAAAGTAAACAAATTTACAACAAATCAAATTAAACGTGTTTAAGCAAAAATAATTTCAGCGGGCATTTCCTGGATTTTAACTAATTTACGAGCACAGTTGATTTATATAAAATTCATTCACGGGATCGTGATAACACTCAATATTTCACTGAAAATTGGTAATTATTGCTGGTCACGAAGTACATTAGAGTAACTGCTTCTCTGATTGATATTCATGAAGCCCTGAATGATCTGGTCACCATTAAATTATCCATTAGAATCACACATCAAGCCTACTTATCCTTATTCCTGGACTTGTGGTAAATTAAGAAAAATGGGTAATCCACTTGATTTTCGATAGGAACTTCTTACTACTTCTGTGTGTGTGTGTGTGTGTATTCGGACTGGAATGGAAATAAGGTTCTATGCAGGATCAAATAGAATATGTTTCATGGAAACCAAAAGGAAGAGGCGGTCAAAGCAATTTAAGTCGTTTTACCCGATGGAACTATGTGGAGAGCAGTCGTTTACCACACCTTCAGGACATAATTAAGCCTAATTACTAACCTATTCACAGTTCATTTTGTTTATAGCGGAAGGAGCCGGAGTCATTTTGAATTTTCAAGTTAATTGCATGTCGTTAGTAGTGAAATTTCCTATTATGGGTGAAGTCATTTCTGGTAAGAGCTGTGGCTGATTAGAAGTGTTTATATTCATACTAGGGTAGCTTTCTTATTAAAGGAAAGACTTATTTTATCGGAATATTGGACCAAATTTGGGATAGGGCTCTGGAAGAAATAACAGTTCTTGTACAGAATAATATTCTAAAGTATCATTGAAACTAATCAATTTTAAATTAAAATGGATCTGCTTTGTAGTATTGAGAATTCGGGCAGATCACACTGTTTCACTGTTGGTGAAAAGGTTTCTTCATAATACAGGAAGAAATTATTAATAATTAATTTCATTCACAGTTTAGTAAAACATATGGGAAGAGAAGTGTAAAGTAAGCAAATAACATAGATTACAAGGGTAGTGTACCACTTCCCAAGCATCAATATAATTTTTTTGACTGTGATATGGATCTGTTCATGGTAAGATGTGCCATCTATGCAACTTGTGTAAATTGCTCTATTAGTTGTCCTAGTTTAAGTAATACAAAATGCACATTATGATAGTGGTAAGCTATTGATTTTCAAACTATTAAACAGTGATAGAAAACAGGGTTCACTGACTTAGACTCATTGGTTTCTCAGGTTTTGGATGATCTAAGTGGGCCAAGGAAAGCAAAAAGTGATATTACTGCATGACAGCACTCGTTCACATACAGCAAAACTAACCAGGAACTCATCTTATTCTAAGGTTGGGAAGTTGTTCGACATGCGGCGTATTCTCCAGACTTGGCTCTTTCTGATTAAAACTTATTCAGATCGATGATGTCATATTTGAAAGACCAGTGGTTCACGAAAGTTGAAGATGTGTGAAAATGACTCGATGACTATTTTGCTTCGAAACCAAGTTTCTATCGCGAGGGTATTCATCATATAGTAATAGCGAATATTTCGATTATTAATTTTTGTAACAAGTATCTTTTCAACAAAGTTGAATTTGACCAAAAAAGCCGAGTTTCTACTTGCACACCTATTAATATGCTCATTCTACTTCAAACGTAATCAAAAAGACTCGTCTTGAATACAACAACAACCGGATTTCGACAAATGAATAGTGTGAGCAAGGTAGAAGTATCCGCTGACAAGAGTACGAAACCAAGGTAAAAGGAAATTTATGTTTCGAAGCGAATTTTGAAGTTGCAAATAATAATGAATATATGGAAGTTTACAAGTATAGTACATGGTATAAACTCTAAAGTTTAAGATATTTTTCAAAAGAGCATCCGAAAATTGTGTGCCGACAGTGAGAGATCCTACCATATCTTCGCAAACCGTATCCGAATTTAACACACCACTATTGAAGGCAATATTCAAGGAATAAAAGTGATTTCACTAATTTGAAAGAGATAGCAGTAGGTAAATATGTTCCCATATAGCCAAAGCCGATGAAGCCCTCCATAAACTTTACCAATTTCAAAGAAAATATGATCACAACATTTCATACTACCATTCAGCATGACGTCCAGATTTTTGACCTTATCGACACAAGTCAAGTTTACACCACCTAACACAATTAGATTGAAATTATTTTTAGTGGTATCAGAGCAGATCAAAATCAGA
>QYTT01092323.1:20436-34508 GCA_006980735.1 Dasypogon diadema | reverse complement strand
AGTCGTTTACCACACCTTCAGGACATAATTAAGCCTAATTACTAACCTATTCACAGTTCATTTTGTTTATAGCGGAAGGAGCCGGAGTCATTTTGAATTTTCAAGTTAATTGCATGTCGTTAGTAGTGAAATTTCCTATTATGGGTGAAGTCATTTCTGGTAAGAGCTGTGGCTGATTAGAAGTGTTTATATTCATACTAGGGTAGCTTTCTTATTAAAGGAAAGACTTATTTTATCGGAATATTGGACCAAATTTGGGATAGGGCTCTGGGAGAAATAACAGTTCTTGTACAGAATAGTATTCTAAATTATCATTGAAACTAATCAATTTTAAATTAAAATGGATCTGCTTTGTAGTATTGAGAATTCGGACAGATCACATATTCTGTTGGTGAAAAGGTTTCTTCATAATAGAGAGAGAAATTATTAATAATTAATTTCATTCACAGTTTAGTAAAACATATGGGGAGAAAAGTGTAGAGTAAGCAAATAACATAGATTACAAGGTTAGTATACCACTTCCCAAGCGTCAATATAATTTCTTTGACTGTGATATGGATCCTGTTCATGGTGCAATGTACCCAAAAATCTATGCAACGTGTGCAAATTACTCTACTAGTTGTCCATTGATTCCTGGTTTAAGTAAGATTCCTCTTGAATGCAATAGCAACCGGATTTCGACGAATGAATAGTGTGAGTAAAGTAGAAGTATTCGCCCACAAGAATACGAAACCAAGGCAAAAGGAAATTTGTGTTTCGAAGCGAAATTTGAACATGAAAATAATAATGAATATATGGAAGCTTACAGGTCTACCACATGGTCTAAACTCTAAAGTTTAAGATATTTTTCAAGAGAGCATCTGAGAATTGTGTGCCGACTGTGAGAGATCCTACCATATCTTCGCAAACCGTATCCGAATTTAACACACCACCATTGAAGGCAACATTCAAGGAATAAAAGTGATTTCACTAATTTCTAAGAGATAGCAGTAGGTAATATGTTCCCATATAGCCAAAGCCGATGAAGCTCTCCATAAACTTTACCAATTACAAAGGAAATATGATCACAACATTTCATACTACCATTCAGCATGACGTCCAGATTTTTGACCTTATCGACACAAGTCAAGTTTACACCACCTAACACAATTAGATTGAAATTATTTTTAGTGGTATCAGAGCAGATCAAAATCAGACAACTTAATTTGCTTGGATTTAGTTCTAAGACGTTTGAAGTCGGCCGCTTGTGATTACGATGAAGGTCGTCAAAAAGTCTTGTAGCATAGTGCTCAATTAAAACTGAAGGTCTGGTCTGATATAGCTGAATATCATTAGTTTATAAATGAATATGTGAGTTCTCAATAATTTCAGCATGATCATTAATAAAAAAAACTAAAAAGACGTGGACCTAAAATTGAAACCTGCGGAACCCCAGGAGAAAGAAGTCATGCTGATTACGTTTATAGAGCTTTGAAAAAATTTGATTGCCGATGAGGAGAACCTATACCTGTTTGTTAGAACTGGTATATTGTTTTGGAATATACCTTCAATCCTACATATCTTTAAAACTGTTTAACTGAAAGTTTAAATGTGCTCAAGACATTGCAAACACCGGAAAAACACCTTGACTACTGTGCCGGTCGCCGTTGACCAACATTTAAAAAGCTCTCTCACGACGAATGCATTTTAACACGGAATTCTCTCACGAAAGCTTTTATACTAATTTCGGTAGTTAATATGTTAATAAAGCATTCTTCTACTTGTATTTATTCTTTTGTTATGACGTTGTTAGAATTTTATTTATTTCACTCTAGTAACCTATAAGAGTTTGTTAATATCGTATCACTGCCTTATAATTGTTCAACATAGAAAAGTCTGCCGTATGGAAAATTGCTTGCTGTCTACTGAACCAAAAACATCTAATTGGAGTTGGTTGCTCTCAAATAGGAAACAATTATTGTATATAATATAGTTGTATATATATATATAGATATTTGATGGAAGGAGATGTAGCTGGGTTAGTCGGTTTTACTCCTTCTATGTCGATAATGCCAACATTAATGTAATTAAACTTCGAACTTGAATTTAAAGCTCCACATTTAATGTATTCCTGAAAATAAACTTTACTGTCTTCAGTCAAGTTAAAATTACCAGGAAAGTTCACAAAAGACTTTACAGGGAATCCTCTTTAAAACTTTCGTCCACTAAGATATCTTGAATGTGCTTTATGGCCAGTTCAGCAATGAAAAATTTCCTTCAGGAATAACGAAGGCAAGTCGTAATTTGCATTTTATTACTCCGATAAATTTCTGCCAGGCACACGTGTCTTACTTCGAACTTCTTTCAAAATTGTGCTGGGAACATCTTAAACTATCAGAGAAGTTCTGGTAAATTTCGTCCGGAACGATTCTATCAAGACTTTATGTTTGAGGATTTCTCGTATGAGTGGATTTTATGATTCGTGCGATATAAAACAGGTTCACGAATGTATTTAACAAAAATATTCTATTTCAGGTGCTATTAGATAATATATCGTTATTGTAAGCATTGGGGACTCCAGTATTGCTCCAAGAGCAGTGCTATAGTTACACTTTTTTCTGAATGGGATTAATTGTATCTATATATTTTTTGCCACGTTCTCATTACAAACAAAACAATGGCCGCGACTTAAAGAAAGTCTGTTACTAACTATTACAACCCCTTCCTCACTATAGACCGCACACTCTCTTTCCTATAGCCTGCAATAAAGATGTCAGATTAAAATTGCTTCAATTTCCTAATTGCTTCTAACTTCCCTCACTCACATTCCAGACTAAATCACGTACATTGTGATATTGTTTAATAACTCACCACGCAAAACCTTAACCCTTATTTTCTGAAGCGATAAAATAACAGACCATTGAGTTTATCAACTTTATCAGGTTTATATACGTGACTAGGTGCACATGAGATGGGTCATACTCAAAACAAGTAACTTCTGACCAACTTGGATGTTGACTAATTAACTTTGAAACAGGAACAACAAGCCACGTAGAGATTAAATCGTGTTGGGTTGAAGCAGAAGAAGAAGCACAAGATATTAATCTTGGCTGCATCAGCACTGAGTTGAACAAATTCATGTTCATGGTGAACATTGTACCAGAGAAAAGAACACGAGAAAATCTTGCAGCCACTTTACAGGAAATCAATTTTCTCTGTAAAGCTTTTTGTTGGCTGACAATGAGTAAATATAAATTTTCCAGATACAGCAGAAGTTTTCAGTAATGAATACATGTGCACAGTTGTGGTAAATAGGGCTCATCTGTTGGAAAAATTTGTTTTTGTCCAAATGGGGTATAGAACGGACTGTGGCTGGATTCATTAGCAGTGGTTTTATTAAATGTAGTATATCAAATATTCAGAGATGCTTTTAAGCAGGAAATCAGAAAGCTGATGTCCTATTTCTACTTTTTCTTTTCAATTCATAATTCATTTAAATTTTGGATTGAGTACTGAAGTAGTCTGCTAACTTCTGGTTCCGGTTTGCGTCGAAATAGTCCTAGGCAATTTTCTTACCTCAATTTTTTTTGACAAGCCTCGGGCCAGGCATTGCAGGGTTTCAAAATATTCCCTGACCAGCCTCCAAGTGCCCTAAGCTCTCCCTAGCTGTCAGAGAAAAAGGTAATTTTGGCACCTTTCAGACCTCTCCCAGGTCGCAATGGCACAATTTCAGCCCGGAAGATCGTGGGTCATCTGCCTATTGCAACCGAGACGTTGATATTGGGAACATTTGAGATCCCTTGGGTCAAAATAAGGTCCTTTCCATCCCGATCGTGCAGGAAACAAGATTCTGAACTTCCTACCGAAGTATAATTCTTTGATCATGTACTCCATTACATGACAGATCTCAAGACCAAGAATATCCTTTAGAATGCTCATGTGATCTTCAGAAGTGATACACATTTTTGACATAAGTTTCATCCTAAGTGCACTTATTGCAGCCGATTTCCAAATAGAAATATGTAGCGGAGTAAGTCCTGCCCTCATGCCTGGTATGGGACAAGTTCGCATGGCTCCTGTGAGGCAGAGGCACCTAGTTGTACTTAGGGATTGCTGAGCTCTGCTGTACCTTAGGTTACCACGCTAGGTTGGCATAGGTAACAATCGGATTTACAGTCGTATTATACATCCAGACGATATACAACCAGGGACAGTAGCAATGGCAATAATACACCGCCCTGAGGACACCCTATGACTATTTTGATGCACTCTATGCAGTGAGCATTCAGACCTTTCTACAGAGAACTCTAGATATCAAGTCATACCTTGTATTGTCAAAAGCTCCTTCAATGTCCAAAAAGGCATACAAAGAACCCTGACAGATTGTTCAGCCTATCACTCGGTCTGATCCCATGATCGTCAATAGCTGGTAGGGTCAAGTCTGTATATGGGAAATGCACCTGTAGGAGGCATTCTAGGGGTTCTTTTCGGTTGCCCGTGGTGTCTTAGACAAGAACCTTTTGAAGGTCAGCTGCCTTTGAAAATGTTTAATATATTCACAGTCCCTAGTCCTGAACTCATGCTTATTACGCCTCAATTGTTTATTGCTTTCAGTGAGTGGGAATCTGTATGTGTTACACTGGTTGGTACATTTTGCGTACCTGGCTGCCATATTAAATTCACATATTGAACTGATGGTGGTCATTAGGTGGTCTGTTTTCGAGCATATCAAGGCCTGGTAAGTGCCCCAATCTCCTCAATCCCAGAGGATATCAGATATAGACTCAGATCCTCCCGAAATATCTGAGAGTAACGCTTCGTATGAGACTCGATAGGGTGAGAACTAATACCTCGTCCCTGTCCATACTAATGAAAGTGGGCTTGCAACCTTTTGTGATTAGTGATATCTGTGTAATTTTTGACAGTATTTTATTATGTCGCCACGGTACTATTTGTAAAATTTAGTTTGTAAATCTATTTCACATTGCTTTTCTTTGATGCTCGGAAGAGAAGTATTCTTGATAATTTTAATTAGTGGGGATGAATTGATAAATTAAGTTACATAACCAAATTCTGTAAGCTCTTCTGGGTATAGTCAGTAAATGCTGCTTTCTCCATTACATATTCCCTTTCATTTGTCACGCTTTCCTTAATGTATGCGATATCTTAAGGGATTACCATATAAGTGATATCATTGATCTGAAGTGTGTGGGAGAAGAAAACCAAAATTCACAAAAAGGATGTGTCAAATAAGATTACTTTCGTCAATTTAAAGCGGAAATTGTTAATTTCTCTTAATTAGAAGATCTGGGCGAGACATAGTCTATACGAATTTCCAGCCACTTGCCGCAAAGAGTGTCAACCAAGATTTAAGTCAGTTCCATTTTCAACAAGTTTTAATTACTTCTGCTGATGAAGTGGGTGTGAATACTATGCATATAAAAGGTTTCCTGAATTTGTCAGACTTAAAGCATCCCCCCTCCCAAAACTTCGTTACACATGTTTCCATTTCAGGTATGTGGGAAACTTTTGTGAACATGAGTGCTGCTATGTTTTACGTTAGGAAATTTATCAAATTTGTTATCGTGTACGATTTGTTATGCAAATGGGATGAGCACAATTTATAAGTAGTGGAGATATAAACAAAACTTTGATGATGATGATAAATCTCATTGTCAGTGCACTTTTGAGGATACAATTGTGAAAATATGTTAATCAGAGAATATTATGTTGCGCTTCATAGGTCTTCCCAGCGCTGTTTGAAAGAAGGAAGCTGTATCCAAAGGCGAGAGTGAAAAACGATTCATTCACAATTTTTTCAAATTCGTAAAGAGCTCATGAAATCTGATAGTCGTAATTCTATATAAACCTCTAGAATCACCACATCCCCTTCATCCTAATATTCCCTTTTTTTTCTATATCTAAATATAAATTACAAACTCCTCCGAAATGTTGACTAACTCGGAAAAATCATATCGGTGAAGAACAGAAGTGATCCTGTAAACACAGTAATCTAAAAAAAAATTGCGGATTAACTGGATTGGGGGCGGCAAGATAGCACCAATATATCTAAAAAAAATAATAACTAGATTAGAAGAAAAGCTATACAATGACGAAAAAATGAATAAATTATCCAGGAAAGTACCAGAAAGAATACTGACAATCCCCTTAAGCCAGAAATTTATGAAGAAGCGTAACAGCAAGTAGAATAATTGTTTACCAGAGTCCGAAGTAAACTGCTCCTTTGTTTTCATTAAATCTGCGAGGAGGTCGAGACGTATACGAAGTACGATGACGGTTCGCTTTTCAGATGAAAAGTAAGCAGTAGAAGAAAGTTGTAGAAATGTTGTAGATATGTAGATGAGTGGTACTGGTACAATTCCATAAGACCGAAAGAGATTCTTTCTGGGGATCGTAACCATTTCAGCAACTCTTCCCTGCCTCCGATTCTGAGTGTTTTACTCTTTTAGAACAAAAGTTTTACCCCGACTAGGTATGACTTGTTAAAATAAATTCTCCTCACATTTAGAAGTTTTAGTCGAAACGGGGAGTAGGTACATTTTGATGGATGGACTTAGTTTTGGGGTTGGGGGAAAAAAGTATTTTTAAAGGGTGCGATTTTGGGATTAGAAGGAATGTTATCGTTTGCGCGTGGTTTTTGTTTGACAAGTTGAGTTCCGTAGGGTTTTATCTTTCTTTACATTACAAAACACAAGAGTAGAAGGAGAGTAGAGCCATTTAATAGATTCAGAGATCAAATGATAAAACGTCAAAATAACTATAAGCGTTTCTGAGAGAGAAAATCGGGATACGAAGAGGAAATGATTTTCAACTTTATCCGAGGAGCTTTGAATTTGAAATTTGCGGAACACTTTATAGGAAAGTTTAATTCCTGGGTATTACAGTCGGGTGTTCAACAGATAACGTGGCGACATTTGATGTCTGGAGTTTAAATTTCTTGAACTGCTGCCAACTGTTCGAATTTTTTTTTGCTGATGGCAGATGTGTTGTATAAGTTAAGTGGATCGAAATCTACGCTGGTTAATGGGTTTAGTTGCAATTGAGTTCCTTCTTTCTGGCTGTGACACTTCTGTCTTTCACTATCCTCACCGTCTGCATCAGAGGCGGCAATTAGTAATATACACTCATTCGTGCACTGTGTGTTTGTGAGATTTTGAAATTGTGCCACCAAAGTAAATGCTATTCATTCCACTCCAGGAATGCTTTTGATTTCATCAAACTTAAGAAGAAGGGGGACAGCAATCAATCAAAATTGAAGATAAACATCTTTTGGCGAACTTTCTGTGAGATTCCGATGGGATTGGCTGAATTGCAGGAGCGAATACAGAAATCGATAAGTATATTTTGTTGGTTTGGTTTTGCCTTTATTTTGGTAGCTTTATCCCTTGTGTCTGTTAGCTTATTTTTTTATTTGCCTAGTTTATTACCATTTTCTTGCGATTTATGCTATTACTGAACTGGGGAAATTTTTAGTTTTCTTGCGTTTGTTATTCAATACTCCCAAATTTTTAGTTATCTTGATATTTATGTCTTTGAATTGTTAGTGTATGTCGATTATTTTTGAAACGTTCAATATCTACTTTTCTGTATTTATATCATCACAACATTTCATCATCTAATTGTGAAAGGCTCCAGGATTCTTTACTTCACCCACAAAAAGCACAGCACAGAGTTATTTAGAATCATTACTAATTAGGCGACACTCCTCAAATCAGAGCTCAGACGATCAACAAAATCCTCTAACAATCCAGCAGGAGAAGTGTTCTTAATTAAAATATCCTAAGTCTTATGAAGGACATCGTAGGACAATGATATGAAGCTTGTTGGAAAACACAGGCTAAGGGATGGATTTAAACTGACCTGAAGATATCATATTGAAGAAAAGATCAGAAACGCTGAATGTAGAAGAGTGGTTGGAATGAGTAGAGTATCTCGCCGAGATCAGCACACTGGACATATACAATGGTGGTCAGAACTATTCTGATATTTGCTGAGAACGCCAGGTAGTTGTTAGGCGACAAACGGATAGAGTAAAGCTAGCGAACATAGGGATTATGGGCTCTTTTCGCACCACACTCAAGGCTACACTGGAGATTCTTCTGCGGCTGTCCCCTGATCTCTTTGTGAAGAAGATGGCAGTAGATTGGAAAGACATAGGCAAGAAAATGTCTTGAGATTGACTATCGGTATGGGAAAATCCTGTATGGTGCAGGAAAAATCAGAGAATTCAGAACAAAAAGTGACAGAATAACTGAAAAATTTCACAAGACTCTTATCAATACCTGATCATTTTTACAAAAGCGAGCAGGAGATATCTTCTCGGAAGACCTAAATTCCACTTCAGTTTTTCAGGCAGAGATGTCGACTATGGTTCGTACATTGAGCTACTGGAGAGGGGGGGGGGGGTCTAGTGCCAGGATGAAATGCATAATACTTATCACACTGGACAACCAAGCTAGGCCTTCACACAGGAGGATATTTATAGAAGAAGAACTTCTACATTAGTTTTGATTGAAAGCCTTGTAGAGGAGCAAAATGCAATTCGGATAATTTCTTTTCCTGAGAATGTCGAACAGAAATAGTGTACAAACCAACCATCATCTAGTTTGACAATTAGTGCCGACTTACAACTTAAAGTAGAAAATAAACTCGCATAAATTATTTCACAGGATTATTCTCAGTTTGTTTTGTTTCCTGATAAGTGGCTGGCAGGTGCATATAACAAGCTTCCCGGTTTAATTTTAGGTTTCGTTATATCACGAATAATCGAATATAAATCGATAAACAAAAATTCCCATTTCCAGCGAAAGAATAACAAAATTTATTGAAATTCTGTTTTCCTTTCACTCGAAATGGAATTTTCTGAACACAATAATTAAGTTTCACTCAACCTATACAAATACGAATTCATTAAAACGAAAGCAATTTCTGTTATTTTCACGTCAGCTAAAATCACCAATTCATTTCGAATTCCACACAAAAAAAAAAAAGCGTATATAGATTGAAAATTTATTCCCCATCATACTGATCCCGAGAATCCCTATCGGATCTACCAAATCATCCGCATAATTACATAACGATTTACTTTATGAGACATTCAACACATCGAAAATTAACTGGGCGATTATCTCTGATGATATTTACAGAGTATGGGGCCTGAGGTGCCATAACTCTGACGTATCCATAATTGTTTTGGATATCTATAATTACAACCTGAAATAACATTTACGTTGATTTTAACTTGAGTACACTACAATGACATTAGTGGAAGTTATTATCTCTCCCCGGCGGTTACACTCTCGCCCGTGCTATTACTAAACTTTGCGTGACGAAAGGATATCAGCAGGATTCGTAATGGCATGACGGGTATATTTTCTAGCATTTGTGCGAGTTTTATGTTTCCCGGGATATGTAAAAGTGTTTACGGATTACTAGGGCCGCACGCGAACGTATCTCTGGATAAAACTGATATTTTGCTGTTTTTACGAAGCTTTGTATTTGTGCTGAGGTTTATTGAATCCACCAGAAGCTCTACCTTTATGACTTTCGTTTATGACACAAAAGTATTGCTGATGGTTTTTTTGGCGCTCCCCATTTAAGGGTGAATAAAATATCTCATGGGATAGATACGTTTTTGGGGAATTTGCCGAGTCATATGTGATTTACAATGGAAAAATACAGAAAGTGCCATATTTGGGGTTTTATTATTATTTATAAGCAAGAAAGAATTGTGCAATTATTTTCGCCTCATGAGGGAAATTCTTTAAGATGTTTCCGAGAGAAATATATTTGCATCTTTACGAGCTTATGGTATATAACCTTAACTGCTATGTCGTTCAGGTTTATATTCATAAATATTTACTAGGTCATTATTACTTCCAGGTAATAAAACGGAGCCTTTAAATTTTACCTATACGAAAGTGCTCAAACCTCACACCTGGCAGACATAAGTTGTTACCCATACGATTTTTCAATTAAATTTGATTTTTCAGAACTTCCTATTAGGAAAATGCCTTTTGAACCTTTCAAATAAGCAACTGAGAAATTTTCGAGAGGGATTTCAGTTATTTCGTAACAGAGGCTTTCCTTAGATACCACAGGGCAATATTTGTGGGACATATATTATTGCTGTTTTGACGTATTTATATTGTCGTTAGATTTGTGTCAATTGTGTTTTTAAATCCCGCTCGAAGGACCAAAGTATTTTTCTGAAGATTCAAAAAAAGTCCTGAAGGATCCTAACACCGATGTTATGACCTATAACTTTTTTTTATGTTGTTCAGGATGAATTCAAGCTTATTTAATGAAATGACTTACATACGTGTACCCTACTTCTTCTGTAGGTATAGACGGATTTGAATATTCTTTGTTGTGATGAATTCAAATTCCTCCAAGCTTATTTTGATGAATTTGCAGTCGGTTAATTTGCGAACTCTTATTTTTTTCTGTTTCATTTGAGAGGTTTCTGATCCGAGATAGGTACTTTTTTAAGACGTGCCGACAATGGAGTAAGGAGGAAAGATTCCACACCTTGAATAGATGGCAAGAGATGTGAGTCGGCAAAGTAGGAGAACGATGGACTTCCAGACTGCTTCTGCGGAAACACGGTGAGGTGAATTCAGTAAGGTAGTCCTCACGCAGTTCCGTGTACGGGATACGGGTACTGATACTACTTTTCACAAGATAGACAAATATGAAGTCAGAGGCAGGTCGGTTAACACCAGGCTGCACCGGGAGACCACAAGAGGTGCACCAGAGAGCAGCTAAAACAATAGGCCCAGCCCAAAGTAATGTGGTAAATAGGTCCAGGTTAAAGTCCTCTGAGACCGACAGGAGGGGTTTTTGTCGCTTATCCAAAGGTTCCGAGTTGGACACAACCTAAGGTTGGGAGTTCGTCAATTGCATTCCCCTCTCTTCTAAAAAAAGAAAAATCGAAACAAGGAGGGCTTCTTCGGGCAGGATATAAATGGGTTCGCGATATGTAGGTACTTACATACTTTGAATAGCTTCCCAGTCCAATTCCTCTCTTTTCTTGTAAACCTAATTTAACTTATGTGTCTCGTCATTCTATCATTCACAAGAAATTTCAACTGACAGTCTAAAGTAAAAGCATATCAGATAACCAACCATTCAACCAGAAATTGCATCTATCTAAAGTCGGAAGAACCTAAATGGATTGCAATTCATCGCGAGAAATTGCCACTCGTACTTGAAGAACTAACCACATAGTAAGAATCCGTCTTATCTTCTTTTTCCTTCCCTCCAACAAAAATAAATATCTTTTTATACAAGATTATACAACATCGACATCTTAACTGCATGCAACTCGTATACCCCCATAACAGCAAAATTTATTTATTCTTGCATTCCCTGACGGTTTTCAAACAAAATGTTATATGAAATTCGCGTGGAAAATGGTTGCACGTACCCATCGAAATGAATACAGGCAGGAAGTGCAGTTTAATAGAAAATGTTCAACACTTTGGGTGAATCCCTTTTGAATTCAAGACATGTATTCACACTGCGGATGTAACCAGGAGCGAAAAATCTTTAAAATCAATACAATACTGGTGGAGAGCCAAGTCACATATTGGGAATTTCATTTTGCTTATTCTTCCTTTTCTACTGTACGTTTTTCATGGGAGCAAACAACAATTTCCTCTAGGCGGATGAATTGACCAGCATAGTGCTATTTTGTTGTCCTTTCACATTACCGCAAAATCAGCACAGTTTGAAAGCAATTCGGTGCTATAAAATGCAATTAACGTTTCCATGAGTTTTACAAATGGTTGGAATGGATGTTGTATGTCAGTCCTCACGTTGACATCATACAATGTCCTGAAGATTGCTATTTCTGTGGCCCAGGCTCAAAGAACGCCAAAATCAATCAAGAGGGCACGGACAATAATGCAAAATACACCTTCGTTACTTGAATCCTAGTTTTAACGAAGTTGATATGGATCTCATCCAGAAATTCATTGAATCCATTTCAGTCGGAATCACTGGGTAAAAATGCGAGGGGATCTGAATTGAGCCAAAAAGTGCAGCAAAGTTAAATAAGTACTTGTAAAAACTTCCTGGAAATCTTCCAGAAGTCCCTAGTCTGTAGTTGCAGAGCATCCAGCATGAAGCTTATCTTTCCTGAAGTAAATAATTTCCATGAACTGTGCAGGTCGAACTTCTACAAACGGTTTGCAGTAGTGTGTCTCCTGCTCAAGGGGCTAACTATGAATTTGGCGAAAAAATGGGATGAAGCAAACCAATACATTTTATTGGTTTTATTGGCTCTCAGCATCTGCTAAAGTACACAGTTTGACGGTAGTTCTACTTCCGAATTTATGGTTTTATTTATGAAAATTGAAAAGCATCAAGTCTCTGTGCTTTGTGGGATGATTTCAGGAAAACAGGATCCTTACATAGGGTGGGTGCATAGGGGAATATTTTCTTTCCTGTAATTTATGAGAATTTTCGCGGAAAAGTAGCAAATAAATCAAACGTGAAAGTAAATCAATAATTTTGAGTTATAAATTCTGTTGCACTGTGTTGGATAGGAGGACTTTAATCAGCACAAAAAGGAGCATGTGCATGTACAAATGCATGGAAATGGATGAAATTCATTTTTCAATGGAATTTTATTTTCAAAGATCTCAAAATGTTGCCGATTGAAATGCTTTACGAAGTTGGCTTTACTAGAAATTTCTTTTGTAAGTGCAAAATTGATATCTCTTTGCCAGTTTTCAATTCATTTGTACACCAGCAGAATACAAAAAAAAAGAAGAGAAAACTGAAAAAATAACAGCGTGAAGCAACGAATGAGATGCACATAATATCTAAAATTTTCAAACGCCAGAAAATTTCAAAAAAGTGTTGTTGTGTGTGATTGAATCCCAGAGAGTAGAAATTGAATTTTCTTATGATTTCTCTGTTTACTTTATTTTAGGTAAGGGTTTAAAGTGAGTGGTTTTAATTATTATTTTAATGACACCAGTATTGAAGTACTATAATACAATTTTCTGTTTTCTAGCTTTCAATGCTTTCCGTTTCACTATTTTGTTAGGTATTTTCTCGAGGACGAAAGGATAAAGGCAGCTCAATACGCAAGTTTCACAAGGGGTTGGTCTGCAGAAAGATTGAGTGATAAGAGATCGTTAATGAAGAGTAGAAAGAGAGTGGGAGACAATATAGAGCCTTGCGGTACACCAGCATTGATATTATAACACCGTCCAAAATAACGCGAATAGAACGATTAGAAAGGAAACTTCCAATCTAGGTAAGAAGAGAATGGTCAAGACCCAATACTGGAATTTTGGCTCTTTATTTTCGGGAACCGTCAATCAGATCAAGTATCACTTGAGTACTGTTTTTCTAGCATTGGGAGAAGTAGCGTCTTGTTGAGGAATTAGGACGATGTTTTGCTCTTGATGCCTCAATTTGATCTGCGCTCAGACATTCTTCCAGGTAATTGATAGAAAGAATCCCCAGTCGTACATTCTGTTATTTTCTCGAATGTAGGTTGTGGACTTACCTTACTTTTTATAGCGATTCTCCTACTGCGTCCTCTACTTCTTAGATCATAGTTGGACATAGTGGGAGAATGGGTACGCTGATAACAATTCTATTACGTCCTGGTGCATAGTCAAATATTTTCTCAAGACTGAGTCGAGACATTCGCATGAGGTCACACTCGTCCCATTTGCATTCGGAAGTACATGGGCTCGTGTTCACAATACGGCACGACATTAAATCCAATCCGATAAAAATATTTTGGATTTTCCATTTTGAAATTAGAAATGCTAGAACGGTAGCAGGGTGTAATTGTTACAGTATATTTACATATATTAAAAATTCAACGAGTGTCATGCTCAACATGTTTTCACTTTTCACTAACAACAAGCAGCACTCCATCTCATGTGCAGAGAACTCCTTAAATTATTCATTTTAATTGCTGTGAAAGCTTTCAGTTCATTTGGGAATAAATATTATTTTACACGTGTGGAGTAGAAGCGTATCTTCTACCAATTTTGTGGTGAGTACGAACAGCACAGCTTTTATAATGCAATGTAAGTGATGTC
>QYTT01092319.1:3191-30304 GCA_006980735.1 Dasypogon diadema | reverse complement strand
GGCGGAAATGTGCAGATGATAAAATTACCTTATCTCGACTGTCTCAGACCTCGACCGCCATAAATTCATAAAAAATACCTAAACAAAAAGGTACCTACGCATGCAGATGCGAATAAGATGCGTCTCCATGACCAGATGTCATGGGGAAAACCCAAACAAAATGAAAAATGCGAAGAGTCCTTTTTCTGCAGGACTTAAAAATCAAAACAGTTCGAGCTCGGACATAAGCGCGGAAAGAATAATTTCCGATTATACGAAATACTGGTGACTACCGGATTGATTATCTGGCGTCACGGGAGACCGAGATCTCTCGAATACGTGATAATATAAAAATACTGGTGACTATTCATTTTGAATCAAAGTGGCAGGTCGAGGTGTTATGACAATTTAATAGTGTAGAAACTAATATAAGAAAGGCATGTAGAAATTACAATAATAAAAATATCAAAAACAAGTGAAATACAGTGTGGTTTTAGTGAAACCCCATTGAAAATACGACAAGTAAAGCAAACAAATTCAATAGTAGTAATTTGTAATGTTAGGCGTTTTCATAAACGCAAGTCTTCGCAACTTACAATTAAGTTACATGTATATATAGGAAAGCTACACCTTGTGTTCTGTGAAAAATAATTTTTGTTGTTTTTTAGTTCTACTATATTCTTATTACATGTTTATCCCAGCATTACTAATTTAAATTCCCAAAACCTGTTTTTCTGCACACATGAAACATCTGTAAGTTGTGCGCAGGCTTATATTTTTGAAAATGGTCTTATTTTTAACTATTGTATATTTTGTATACAACTTACAGACACCCATCCACTTTTACTTTTTCATTTGAAATAATTATTAAAGTTAAAAACGTTTGGATCAGAGCAAAATTGAAGATTAACCTTAATTTGCTTTGAGTACCCCATAGACATATAAATAATATGGACTATATAGAAGTAAATCCTAGGGCAAAAGAAGTAAACTTTACAGTTGTCTCCTTCATCCTCAAGAACTTAAAAAATCAATACAGCCACCTTGAGTCAACGAAATTGTGCTGAATGAAGGTACTGAAAAGCAGCTGATTAAACTGTTTGCTGAATAGATCTGAATAGGTGTTGATGCAGTGCGCAAAATCTTCCCTTTTATTCTAATTATGTTACTTTTGCAGTATATGGGATAGGTATAGGCGGTGTATTAACATTCCTGTCCATTTATTTTTGAAATTCACAGTACAGGACAATATAACGGTACTATAGTTCAATCAGAAACCTCTGTCTCAAAACTCCTCAATTGCCACTTCCAGAATTATGTCATCTTAGCAAGCAGAAAATGATCCGATAAAGGAATTAATACGTCACTACATCATTAATGAACAGAAGAAATAATAATGGACCAAGATGGCTGCCCTGCGGAACACCGGAACCTTGTATAAATGGACTCTTCTGTCGCATAGTGTAAATGAGGTTTTCACTGCTTGTGCTTGACTGACTGATTTAATGTGGGGTCAGCCAAAACCCCCAGTAAAAGTAGTAACCTTGCGGCCTGTATTAATGCTTTGTTCTCCAAAAATCGAGGGATAGAGAATATTGTATAGTGTATCTTTCACAATCAATTGTACTTGGGATGGGTTAATATGAATCACTAACGCACTAACTTTTTTGAAAGAACTGGACAGATTCTGTTGGGTTTATTATAGAAAAAAAGCAACAAATTACATATTAACCGGCTTAATGGATTCGAAGGTCGTCTATTTCTTGACAAATGTTGTAACTAACATTGATTACTGTTGATTTCGCCCATTCAATTTTTGCAATATCCATCAATGAGGTAGATGCTAATGAAAAATTTAGTTCAGTAGTATCTGCAATCTACTTTGCAACTCGCATCTAAAGTGCACAGTAGTGGGGACATGATAACGAATAACTTAAAAAATTTTGTTGTAAAGGTTCCTTTGCAACTGGCAGTATACTGGCAGGCCATAAATTCAGCTTGGACCTATAACCGGTGGTTCATAACCACGAACTCTTATAAAAGGAGTATCAAAAGTCCTATCGAAAAAAAGAAATGTGCTTGATAAAGTCTATTATGTACCTACTTTTTATCTATTGTGTATCAATCGTTTCGTATAATTTTCTTAAATTTACATAAATCGAATTGAATGTGAGCTAAACTTGGAAATCTAATTGTGTTAGCAATTAAGTTGTCAAAATGGATTTATGTTACCAACAGAAACGCTCTGTTAGATTATAACAATTAGACTTGCAGCTTTGAGAAAATACAGGCATTTAATTATTCATTGAAGACGTGTGAATACATTGGCTTTACAGAAAGAACCTGCAATACTTGGGCGGCATGCACAATAGACACGACTCCACCCTTAAAGAGTAGTTTCTAATTAAAACATAAAATGTTTGTTTACCATAAAGAAATCAACATTTTATTAAGCGGTAACTTTTATTGTCGTCTTGGTTTCTTAACTTCGTCGTTGTGTTCGGCCGAGTATTATTTACAAATTTATTTCACTTGATTTCCTCCCATCTGTCTACCATAATCAGATGCAAAATGATAAAAAGGCGGTGGTTCTGCCATGTTGCTCCACTACTCTCGTCCCCAGATTTATGAAAACTGGAAAATGTAATTCTTGCCGAAGGTCGATCCAGTTAAGAGTAGAATGCAAGAATGGAAACGAGTCGGGTAATAATAAATAATTATTGTTATGACGCTGTGGTATGTAGGTGGTGGCAATTTTCATAAAGTAGAGGAAACTGATGGCTTCATGCTCCCATTTTTGGTAGAAGAAACAGTTAACAGTTGGCACTGAATGAAAGCATGAATCCACTTTTTCTGTAAACAATTTACCTCAATACCGAAATGGAGAAAAAATCGTATCTCATGTCATCACACACATCAGAGGCAGTCGACTGGAAAAGAAAACAAAAACATCCGAGAAATCTTTAATTTCCTCGGCAGCAGGCAGACTCAGACTCCTCCACGTGCTCACCTGGTTGGGCTGGTATGGTATCATCTTAGACCAGGTGTGTGTACTCTATTAACCCCGAGTGCAACACTCTTTAATCACAGAGTTTGTGTAATGACACCGTAAGAGACCGATAATATTCTTTCAATAGGATTTTCTTGAATGGATGAAAAAATAATTGCAAAAAGCTTCCTTACAACACAACACCCGTGTTGGGCGTGGAGTGACTGATTATATTGGTGCCCCTTTACATTATGTGCCAGCCCCAGCAGGCGTTTTTAGAACAAAGTATTTGAAAGTTTGTTAAACTCAAACTGTTGGTTAGTGGGCATTTAGACGACGACAACAAGTCTCATAAAGTTTACTTTATTTGCTTGAGAATTGAAAATGAAATTAGCTACAGCTGAAGTGCGATAAATTTATGAAGAAAATCTGAACGGAAGTCGACGAAGAGCTACATCACGTTTTCGTCATTTTCATCTTGAGATAACTTCAACTGTGCAGGAAACTGAAATTAAGGTTTATGGCACATTTCACTTTTGTTGAAATTTCTGCTTGCTATTGTTGCAGTCATGTGTTCTCTTCAGATTTATCACTTTCCTAGAAAGAAGCGAGCATTGAGGAAAACAAATAAAAGGAAGCTTCCAAGAAACTTCTTTCTGATGTACAGTTTAATTTCAAAATAAAATTGCAACATATTTCCCTTTGATGCTTTGAAATTCGTAGATAAACTGTTTCTCTTTCTGGCATAAATATTCCTTATTTTATTGAAAGGCAGTAGGAAAAAATAGTACAGAACGGGAGCTAGTTTTTCCTATTCCTTTACATTTTCACGGCATTATTCGTCGTCTTACCTTTAGCGACAGATTAGTTATCTCGCCTCAGATGATGGAACGAACGTCTTAATTTTTGTATTTTTGTAGAGATCGCAGACATATATCCATCACAGTTATCTTTTTTAATATGTGCACAGCCTACATCAGCCTACCTCTAACGAATGACACCTGAGCCATTCTTCATTTCTTGTCTTTGAGTACAAGATCTTAACAGACTTAAATATTTTGCTATTTGCCCCTGACGAAGTATTGAAATTGTAGTATCTCTACAACATTAGACGTTAGAACAGCAGTTTTGGTTCAATAAAGGTATCAGGGACATATATACTAGTATTGCGACCAATTAATGACATCTTGTAGAAAATTTTAATTTAATTTTAATTTACTTAGTTGGGTTCAGAATTCCTGACAACATATAGATTCAAACAGGATTCCACCAGACTTGATCGCTGTAGAAGAGATGTTCTGATATTTCCTTTTGTAGAGACAGAAGACAAGTGTATCATTGGCTGTGTTTTTTTGCCACAAGATCCAGATCTGTAGGCAAAAAAAAAGGATCACGATTTTATTGGAATTAGTCTTATACGTTGGCAGAACCGATAATCATTGTCAAGTTGACAGCTGTTAATTGGAAGCCCTTAGTTTATTATGCTGTAGGTAATAAGTTGCAACTTTTCAAACGTGTAAATTTTTGCTTGTTTTGTTATTCCTTACAATCTTATATTATATGTGTTTGCTCACTTTTAAGACCACTCTTTGAGTTTGACAACAAGTAATACCAACATCTAAGACTAAAAAAATACACCTACATGTGAGAAGGCACTAATATCCACATCGTTAAAGATCCGGATCCAAGATCCGTGTAGAGATCGGGATCTTGTGTTGTTGTTGCAATTACGTATCTAAGTGAGATCCAGATTTTGACATTTGTATGGATCTTGTGCAAAAAAACACTTTTATTGTGTCTTTGGTTACGTCATAATTCGGTACTCAAATCAGGGTAACTCCGTGTGAGACTAGTGCCTAGATCTAGATATTCAAGCCACCTCAGACGAACTTCGATTTACATGTGTAGAAAGTGAAGTCTGGTCTTTCACAAATTGCAAATCTAATGAAATTTTTCTTTATTTAGTGAATTTCAAAATAGTAGCTTTTTTATAAATGCTTTTTCTGCATCTTTTATCATTCAAAATTGTCTCTGTTTTCGAGAAAGGTCGTTCAGAAGGAACCGATGTAGCGGGAATAATTAAATACTTTTTGATAATTTCCCTCAGTCTCGGAAATTTCAGTCCCTTAGTCTTCCAATAGAACAGTAGATCAGTGTTTAAAGCTGTGGGTTCCTTTATATACATGTTCCATTCCATACTTGATACCGCGGGTATACCACTTGATTCCTTGAGATGAGCTGATAAAATAAAATCGGTCCACATGCAAAGAAGAAGAATTGTATTGTTTGTGGCTGTACTGTATGGATTCCTACCGTTCTTTTGAGCTTTCATAACTCTGTTGCCCAAAAAAAACACAGCTTAAGATAAATAATCGAAAATAATCAAATTTAGCGATTAATCGAATTTTTCTCAAAAATCGATTATTCGTTGACAATGACATGTGAAACAGGCTGTCATCTTTCGTTTTCTCTTTCAGTTATGGAACTTCGAACGAAATATTCATCGAATGTCTTGTCTCCCCCAAACTTATTTTCCTTTCCCAGTCAAGGCCATGCTTGACATCATTCATAGAACATAACTGTACTTCAGACCTGCCGTGAAAAAAACAAATGTATATACATGGTTAATTGTTTTTAGTGTATCAACAAACTTTTTTATGTTGAAATACAGTGATCCCCCCTATAACACGGTACTCTTATAACGCGTTTTCATATTACGCGATTTCATGTCCCTCGTATAACACGTATTTTCCCCCATATAACGCGGGGATTCCCCACGTTATATTTCTGTACTGTGAAATTTATAATGATATTTCCTTCTTAACACAGTTTTTCCTTAATATTCTATTTAAATCCCGTTTAACGAGAAAAGCTAAACGTGAATCATTTGTACATAACGCGTTTTCCTATAACGCGGAACCAATATACCGTGTTATGGGGGGGATTACTGTATCTTTTAATTATATATATACAAAACCAAGATGATTGAGATTTAACTTTTTTTTATATGAATGTGACTGAAGCACTCTTCATTTGAATGCAATGGGGAGAGTTGTCTAGAATATTTTTATTGGGAATTCTTGGGTTAATAAGTTTGATCTTGACAATTCCCTACAGAAATAAAGCTATGTATTAATTGAATGATGACCTTTCATAGAAATGAACGATATGGTCCTAAAAGTAGAAAAACTGTGGGGAAAAAGGTTATTTAGTGTTTTTGATACCCGTGTTCTATTAGGTTTGATAGCTTATTCTATTCTATTATTACTTATAGCAGCATTTTAGGATGGGTAAACTAAAGGCCGGGACCAATCAAGTACCGTCGTAAAAAATTAATAAAATGAACAATTAAAAAATCATTTCTCAGTGGATTTACCACAGATGTTAGGTTATTCCATGAGACGTATGCTCAAAATTTCAAGTGAATTCATTGACATGTAACAAATATTCAATTTGTGCGTCACTAATTTGACTTTCCATTCCCGTGTCCCATCTCAGTCGTCATCTTGAAAGGCAATATTATAATAACAACAATTCAATCCATTCATTCTTCATTTTATGACAGCTTCAGCTCCTAATTAACTCAAATTGACCCAATTTGTTCCATTCATGAAGCCCTCGTCCATAAATAGACGTGGCTCAGTAATTTTCAACGACTTCATGTGCTTCTAAAGAAAGTGCACATCTCTTCCCGACTGACCGTGGATGGAGATGAACCATGTACCGTCAGAATGTGTAAAGAGTAAAGGAAAAAAGTGGCAAAACTTTATAAGCGTGAAGAATTGCTTTTGCGCACACATATTTGGATCAAACCGATTATGTGCAGTCTTCTTCATCATTTTATCTTCGTTTTAATAAATTCTCATATCGGCCAATTTGTTGATTTCCCGAGATGATGAAATTGTTGAGAAAGAAATTTCCCATTCATTGACTTTTGTGACAACACGTCGTATTATAATTGCAATCCCAAATTACACTTGTCCGCCGTGCAGGTGAAAATGTTGGCCAGGTGAGAGAAATCCGAGAAAATTCACAGATGTGCAGAACTTTCTAGAATAAATTTTCCACGGAATGTGAAAAACTCACAGATGATTTTGTTTTGTAGCACAAATCACGTGCTAATTATGCTTTCATTTACTCCACTAATTACTCGCTTTTGTTTCATTTCAGGCGACTCGTGAAGAACTACCAGCCCAAGAAGAAAGAGGAGGAAGACTATGAGTAAGTACTGTCGGTCTCGGGATCGTCTATATAACTTTTCTGGTGGTCTTGCATAATTCATGAATTTTGTTATCTACGCTTTTGTAACAGTAACTTTGAAGCTTTTTGAATTGTATCGTGACACTAGAATTGGCACCTATGAGTTGCGATTTCTACGGATTAACCTCAGACCAAATTGCTTTTCTATAACGAATCTGTTTTTATCTTTCAATTTTACAATTCCAAGTTATTTAATTTATGAACCACAAGCGTTCTCCGTGTCTTCTCTGCATAAATTATTGTTTGAAATGCGACAGAATAACTGCTATGGCATGGATGGCATAACTCGTCCTAAATGGGTTTATCGATCAATCAGATAAGTTTCGTGTGGTTCGTATTTGGGGTAGGAAGCAAAAAGAATTGATTTGCTTCTGCTTGTGAAGGTGCTACGACCCAAATCAAACTCGTAATTACACGGAAGTTATTGCAGAACTAGCAAGCAGGTCAACCAATGAATCTTGTTGCACAGGGAAAACTGCAAAAAGCTCTTTTTTCTAAAATTGTGTAGAGGAACTGACTGGAGGAGAATGATGAATGGACAGACAGCATTCATTTTATTGTTACTTTTATGGATTTCGGTAGAATTGGAAGTATTATTTCAAAACTGATACTCCTAAGAAATGCTATTGATTGAACTCTGCATCGAATATGAACTTATGTATGCAGAAATCGCCTTGCAAAAGTAATAAAAGATATATGATAAATGTTTTTTTCACTTCCATGTAAAAATTTAAAGAATATAAGTTTTTGCGCTATTTCAGCCCAGAAGACGTTTTCTGACCAACTACATATGTCGTTCCAAACATGTATATTTCGAGTCAGCCTCGTGGTGAAAATTCTGGGCCAAACAGGAATACCACGAGTCAGACTTTTGGTTCTGGTTACGGTCCATATATTACCAGATTTGGAATTTTTCACCCCCACTAAATTTTCACTACCACTAACCATGCTAGTGATACTGTAATGACAATTCACTATCCCTAAAATGGATATTGGTAGCGCGATGAAAATTCACTGCCACTAAGGTGGATAGTGGCAGTACGATCAAAATTCATTACCACTAAACTGGGGATGTTAAAAAATGCGTTTGAAAGGTGAAGAGGTTGACATCTCAGAAACTAGGCAAGATATCGGTATATGTCTGGTCTCAAATGAAAAGTAGATGCATTCTTTACGTGGTAGTGCAATAAAATGTTCTAGTTGCAGGGCGAAGGGGGTGTTCAAAAGCGCAACTAATCCTTCAGCTGCACCTTTGAACACCCCCTCGCCTTGCAACTACTACCATTCGATTCGATTCGATCTGTAAACCATTCGCTTCAGATCGAACCGATATATATTTTTCACTTTAGATCGTTTTGGAGCGACATCCTGAATTTTATTGTTTTCTTTCCTTTTGCAAAGAATATTTAAGTCAAAATTAGTTAAAATTTGGTTCAACTCAATCGGCAATTTCTCTGTAACATTTTATTTAAATTTGCAGAAAGATAACCGCGAATTTGTTCATTCCTCCTTCGTTCCTTCGTTTTCTGTCAAATGCCTCAATCCACTATCTTACATTTATTTTGGGTATTAGTTTTGAAGGGCAATTTAATTTAAGCAATTGTTTCCAGATCGGCAGGTCCTCTTAAATTTACCATCATTCCTGTGAGGTCTGTTATATGCAAGGTTCAATTCATGTCGCCTGAATTCCCTTGAAATGCGGCTCTATCTATTTGCCGTCCATATAATGTCGAACAAAGCTCGATGGTTCATCAGATACTCTTCAGTTCGTAATCTATATATTAATTATACAAAGAAAGCTCCCGGTTCCGTATTTCAGCCACTTTTTTTATATGGAGTTTCATCGAGCTTTTCTTGAAATTTTATAATGGCAACACTGATCCGCATCAGTTCGGGGTTTTGTTTATTACTTTGGGGTTGCGTTCCTGGGTAACTTTGGTGTTAAGTTCCATGTTTGCCACCGATAAGTATGCAATCCATGTATTTATTTGAACTTTTTTCATTTCATTATTCTGCATGGTAAAATATTTTGCAAGTGTCTTTTTATTGCTTCCTTGCATGGGAGGATTAGGCCTACAGGGGACACCTCTGAAAAAAACGCGCTTTGAAATTTAAGGTGCGAATTCAGGGAACATATAAAAACGTTATGTCACTCATATACCTTCAATTTGTGCAATTGCACATCGGTCTCCTAGTTATTTCCAATTTCTGAAGAGTCCACTGTTATGTTGACAACTTTTCTTCACTAATTATCCACGTTCGCTATATAGTCAAGACGATACCTACCCCTCTTATTAAACTCAACTTATATTGTGTGTGGGCAGCCACCTTTTACCTTCGATTTCTTGTACGGTATTGTTTAATTGTGTTAATTCTTCCATGGGTGATCATCATCTTTTGTTTTATCTCTAATAGTTAGATTAGATTGATTGTTTTATCCGGCTGATAGATCTCCAATAATGAATCTCTTGAGAGATCCTATACTTTACCTGTATTCACGCATGTCTCTTGAATTAGAACCACATCCACTTTCAATAGCAATATTTGTAGAACTTACTGAAAAGGGTCAACCCGCGATTTTGATGATTTTTGAATATATAGTAGAACATTGAAAAGTATTTGACATATTTGAGATATTCCTGAAAAACTATTTTCATCCCCAAACTAAAAAAATATACGTATCAAATATTTGTCAACGTTCTACAACATATCCAAAAATCATCAAAATCACAGGTTTGACAGACCGGGTTCAGTATTTGTGGGACTACAGATTCGTTTGGACCACCCGTTGTATGCTTCTGTCTTCTCTTGGAAGGCTCGCGCTTGTTGTTTTCAAATTGAATCCCCGAGACAAGTCTTTCATTTTTAGTGAGAACATAAGTCTGCTTCCACGTTATTATTTTACCACATACTAGTCATTCATCCTCCGACAGTGGTCGTTTGGCTGAAAGTGAGTTTTTCAGGTATACATATCTTCTCCACGGAAGTCGGAAAATCTTCTGGTAGCGGGAATACAAATATTTTAGATGTAGATTTTCTTATTACCCACGGCGATGGTTGGGCAGGCTGAAGCACACTTCTGCATATTTTCTCCTCCTGTGGGCGTGGGTTCGAATCCGACACAGGGCGCGGTAATTCATCTGGGTATCAGTGGTTGAGCCAATTCTACTGACGAGAATTGTACTTGCGAAGCTAATGGGATGTTGCACAGCAAAAATTTCATGCCAAAAATTGTAGTTCATTTGCAACATTTGTCAGGTTAAAATTTCAATCTCCTTTTTCCTAATATCCTTCAATTAAGCTGTGCCGTGTGCATCACAAGGTTGTCTCCTAACCTTAGGCGATTCCTTAAAAAAATATTGGTAATGATAATGCTTGGAACAATACACTCTGTCTTTATAACAATGAACCCAAATTATAAAATAATATATTTAGGGCATCGATTGTTGAAGAGATTTTTATTCCAAGTGATGATACCCGTTTTACATGGGTACCGGTTTTATATGTGACAGTTACTCGTAGAAATAAGGCACTTCCAGACGGGTACCCCTAGACCTCTTGTGCCATCTAACCATACCGAAGTATCCAAAAAGAAGAATTGCGCAAAATTCTTACAGCTTGTTAAAAATTAAAAAAGAATAAAGCTCATGACATGAACATAAAATCTTCCGTTCACACTGCGGAATAAATGCAATATTTCATGTTCAATTTTGGAACTTTATTCTTCTATAATTTAAAAAAAAAATCTATACTTGCGTGTAGTCCGCCATAATTCTGTTTTTTTTTTTATCCTGTGTCTCCTAACACTAGTGCGACTCTATAATTTTTATGCATTGGAAGCAAATATTAGATTATACATAGCTGGCTGTATGGTGTCTTATCTAAGATGTGCAAAACAAAAAATTCTTTCAAACAGCAACACATGACAAATTTCTACTCTATTTACGTTCTTAAAACCTACTCTAGTGGACCTTAGGGTATAATAAATTGAAATTCCAAAAAATGAAGAAATAAAAAGTTAAAGCATAGAAAAAACATTGAATTTCAAATACATGTCTTCTATTCTATTAATAATGTGTTGAAAAATGTTTCACATTTCGGGTGTAATCTGTGCCCATAAGGAATGTGTTTGCTTCTAAATGTCAATAGGTATATAATTATCTTTTGAAACATTCAAGGAAACATTATATAGCTATAGCATGTCCAAGACTTTGAAATTTATTAATATTGAGGCCTTTGATAGCTTTCAGGAAAAGAGGTTACTTCATTTATAGAAGCCAAGACATTTTCAAGTTGTTTTCTAGACATAGGGCTTTATTTATTGTTTACAATGGTGATATTCTTTGTAAATACGAATGAGCTCATTAGGGGGCATAATATGCTTGTTATATAGATTCACTAATATTAGCAGGTCACTGAACAGTTATCTGCAAAGCACATGTCACCACTTATCATGATAAAACACAAAATACACACCTTTCACAAAAGATATCCAGAATTAAAAGTCTACTTAGAAGCTTGGCGTACTTCCAGCTACTTTTCGTTCCATTATGAAATTAATTTTCAGAAACTGTGCTCCTAATTTTTGTTTTTATTACTTTCATCACAATATCTTCGTACATTTTCCAAAAATATCTTTTATTTCGTAAATTCTCAACTAATCTCCCCAATCGTGCTAAACACATAAACTCTAGCGTGGTCATGTGGTCATATGGTGGACAAAAACGAACACTTTTGGTATATGAAAGTAAATCAGGTAGATTAGTGGCGATGTTCAACATAAGTTTGTAATATTATTAGTACAGGTGGCCCTGACACTGATAATTCTTTGTGAATCCACAGTAATGACTCATTAGTGGCAGCTATATTTTCGGTAGCTTGCAAAGAGAACGTACATCTTTCATTAAGTAAAGAATTAATCAGACTTTAGTAAGAACAGAAATCGAGAAATGGTTTTAATCGCATTCCAACAAAAAATTGCTGTTGTAACATTGGAACTCTACAGGTAGCTCTGGCTGGTTTGCAAAATACATTCAGTGGTTCAAAAAGAATGAAACTTTGCGATGAATAATAATTTCTGCAATAAAAATTCTGGTAAAGTTTGCGTGATTAAAGAGAACGTTCATATTTGCACCCTTTCAATTTTTTTTTTTGTTTTTGCGTGAAGTAACATAGTTGGTAACTGCTAATGACCGCAGGCGGATTTCAAACAAATTTAAAACTGCACGAACTTCACATTTTTTCCGAAGGAAACGGGGGCTTTTGTTCGAATATTAATTGACTGTTTACAGGTATAAATAACTGACAGCATAAACATTAAATTTATATTCTCTGCATGTTCCCTACGCTCTTCATATTTGACATTTTCTTTTACATATTGAGGAGGAGTTTCAGCTATTATTTGCTTTTATTACAAGTTGGCTTTCATTCTCTGGATGAGGGGGTTTATGTGTGTGCAAATTCAAGCGAATGTGATGCAATAAAATTTTGTGTATTTTTAGTAATACTTTCCTACTTATAAACGAGGAGCAAATGTGCAGACTAAGTTATATCCAATTTTCGCTTTAGATTAACTTAGTATACTTTCAAACAACCTTTACACAATGATACTACTTTCCAAAGTAAGTTACTTTTAACCCACCAAAAAAATTAACAAATTTTTAGCAATTTTGCTGATTTAAAGTTATGTCCACAAAAGTTGTCGAAGCAAAGAGAATATAACTTATATTTGCTCCTCAAATCGAACTTCTTAATATTAGTCATGCGAATGAATGTTTTCAGCTGATGATAATGTGATTTGAATTTTACTATTATTTGGCCATCAAGAATGGAACCCTACCTTTACAGAACACATTCAAGTATACGTCACGTATTTGATGATAATTAATAATCAGATAAATCTCATTCATCAATTGCGCCCGAATAACTTAATGTAACACATAATTATTGATCGTCTGCTTGATAGATTATGCTTGTTATAATTTAAGATCGTAAAGTCCCAATAATCACCTCGTCATTCTCAATTCCAGATTCACATCATGGCAAGCATTTCGAAACGTATTGAAAGAAATAGGAGACTTAGCCGGACAAAGAGAGGTTGTTGCAGAATCACTACAAGCACAAATAATTCAAGGCATTGCAGTACTATCAAAAAATCTCAAAGATGAACGAAAGGTTTGCTGTCCAATGAAATCCTCTGTCCAATTTGAATACAATTAATCATTCCTCAATGTGTTTATTTCTTAATTTAGAAATGTTTAACGGACGGAGCAAATCTGACACAGAATCTTGCAGCACAGTTGGCATCACTAGAACGCGCGAAGCGTAACTATGAAAAGGCATACCGAGACTCAGAGAAGGCCGTTGATAACTATCAGAAGGCCGATGCTGATCTCAATCTCAGTAGAGCTGAGGTAGAAAAACAGAAACACAATATGACGATGAAAATCCAACAGTCAGACGACGCTAAAAATGAATACGCCAATCAATTACAGAAGACGAACAATCTGCAACAACAGCATTTTGAAGTATTGCTGCCAAATGTAAGTCTATATGTTGTCAAGTGGCCGGCGTTTGATAGAAATGGAACTTAAATTGTTTTCCTTAATAGGTATTTAATAGGTTACAAGAAATCGATGAGAAGAGGACACGGGGTCTTAAAGAATTTATCAAAGGCGCTGCAGATGTTGAATCGTCGGTTGCCCCCATTATAGCTAGGTGTTTAGAAGGTATTGTTAAGGCCGCCGAGTCAATAAATGAGAAAGAAGACTCACTTAAGGTTATAGAAAGGTATTTTTGCTGTGATATGAGCTCTAACAGTTTTTTCACTTAATCGAAACATTTCGATAGGTATCAGTCTGGCTTTACACCGCCAGGTGATATACCATTTGAGGACCTCTCAAAATCCGATCCAGATTCCACAAACCATATGCATTACAACAATATTCCAATGAATCATTTAACAATGAAAGGTACAATGGGTGCTAATAAACTTAAGAAACGTGTAGGACTTTTTGGAATATTTAGCAGTAATAAGGTAAGATATCTTTAGTTACCTAAATACTTTATTATAACATTAAACCCAGATACATACATATTATCTAAATATATAAGATAGGTAACGAATTTCAGCCAAAAGTATTTCCTGGGTCCTAACTCTTTTAATTTAGAATTGGCACAGTTTCGCTTAATGTATAAAAAGTATTTAATATCTTCATGTATTTATTAGAATAAATGTACCTTAGATATAATCGCTTATAATTTGAGTTTATTTAATATAGCGTTATTAGAACATATCGAAAAAAGTAAAGAAACGATTACCGTTTCTTCTTTGTTTATATATAACACAATTCATATAACATCCTATAAAAGAAGTTCTGTTTAAATAGATAGGAATCAATGCCAATTTCCATGGCATTTTCTCAGTCATTGCATGGATAGCTGCAGTTGCATTTTAATGTCCGTTTTTTTTTAAATTTTATTATCGTAGCGCTTCGTAAGCGATTATAATAAATGGGAAAAAATTTCCAATTTGTGGGCATCTATCTGCATAGAAAGAACACCTTTAATCAATGCTGTAATCAGATTATTGTCTACAGTAGCGGTTCCTAACTTATTTTTATTGCGGAATCTTTATCACCTTAGTAAAAAAAATGTTGGAACCTGATAACATTGAATGATTGCAAATGAAACAGCATACAGCAACATAGAGACTAATTTAATGAAAATGTTAAAGAAGACTAAACAGATTAGTAATGGAAAGGGAATATTTTACTTATTTCAAACTGTTACTATTGGGTCATCCCATAAATAATGCAGTTTTTTATGCGTACTTCATTTATTTAACAAAATTAAGATACATAAAACAATTTTTAATATAAGATATATTCTCGATCATTTCTCTACGATTCTTTTCCATCTATCTGGCAGAGTTTAAATGTCCCTCTTTCAAAATTCACGTGGCCTTGATAAAAAGTATTCCTCAAGTACCGTTTTGACATCCTCTATAGAATCCAAAGTTTTTCCATCCAGTTGATTTCGGAGACTGCGGAACAAGTGATAATCCGATGGTGCAGTGTCCGATGAATATGATGGATGCGGCATCATTTCCCATTCATAGTCCTCCAGCTTCCGTAACTTCGTCTTTGCTGTATGTGAACTGACATTGTCTTGATGAAAGAACACCTCTCGTCTTGAAAGCAAAGATGGTTGTTTTCGCTCTAGGTGAAGTTGCTCGCAGTAGATTTGCTTCGTTATCGTCTGGTTTGGGTTTAACAGCTCATAATGGACTAAAGCCTTCGTATCCCATCAAACACAGAGCTTACGTGGATCAAGGCTTGCTTTAGCCTACAATTCCGGGGTGTCTTCTTTGTTTACTCATTGTCTTCTTCGTTTAACATTTTCTTAGAGGATCCACTTTTCGTCACTAGTCACTATTCGGTCCAAAAAAGGTTAATTCCTGAGATGGGACAGCAAGGAGGAGCACACATTCACTCTTTGTGCGATTAGACTCTGAAAGTTCATGAAAAACCCATTGACCCAACTTACTGACTTTGCCGATGGCATGAAGGTGTCGATGAATGGTCGAGTGACAAAATCCAAACTTTTTCGCTAGCTCCTCAACAGTTCCGATGGGATTTTGTTCCACGATGGTTCGCAGGACGTCCTTGGCGAACTCCACAATTCTTCCAGAACGAAGCTAATCTTGTAGGTTGTAGTTTCCGGATCAGAATTTCTGGAAACACCTTTGGCATTGATTTACTCTTATTGCGCCCGCAACATACATTTCAGTAACATTTCTTGAACTTTCAGTCGCACTGTTGCCTTTATTGAACTCATAAAGCAAACAATGTCGAATATACTCTTTTGTCCCTTCCATTATTTCGTTCAAAAAAGGATTTTGTTAAAAAAATTCGTGTTTTTCATTTCGGCTAATAAAACGGCAATATTGCTTTCACTCTATGTATATAGTATGGGTGGAGGAGGTTAGCCCGCAATATTTTGTTGACAAATTACTCTAAAAGACGTCGTTCCACTTATCTGACACTTACCGTGGAATCTTGTTCGACTTCATGTACGAATTCCGGTTCGTGATCAAGGACAAGCGACGAATCATGCCGTGTGCCATGAATAGCTCCGACGAGAACAGGATTATGAAGCTTAATAAATATTTTGCGTTCAAGAAATTGTTGATCATGTTGTTCTCCGTGCCGTTCTACATGCTGCCGGTACTAGTAGAGTCTACCCGCTTCTAGAGCATTGTCCTACGCAACACTCTAAAAATATTGCATTCTGGCATATTCACTAGCTGAATAAGGTCTCTGTCTCTGTTCATACTCCAAACCATCCCCATTTTACCCCATTTTCATCAAAATCGGCGATGCCAAGGTCACAACCTCTCCTTGTTAGAAAATAAAATTCAAATAGAGGTCACAGGATCAAATAAAGACGCTTTTTTAGTACATTCTTAGACACAGTCAAGTTAAATTGTTCCACAATGTGATTAATTGCTGTACATATGTGGCTTAAAGGCCATAACCGCAGTTAATTCTAGAAAACTTAGTATACAAAAGGGGGCACCCATCAAATTGCAACTATTAGCCCTAAACGAGACCTTGTCCCGGAGTTCCACAGAGTCAATGTTAGCGTTCAAGAACTAATAGATAAAAAGTATAGCGGCAACTTTATGTCAGTTTTTCAAGGAGTCATCCCAATGAGATTAAGCCGTTTGTGATAAGGTGGTAGAATTCTAAATCTTTCCAAGAAAATCAGAATCACAAAAGTTCCTGTAACTTCTAAATCATTGAACTTCGGAAATACCTATGTTGCATTCAAAGAGTTGCTGGTGAGGTGCCCTATGCGTATCGTTCTTTTAGACCACTGGACGTGTAAATAGATGCTCATGACAGGCAAAAGGTCCTTCGTAGTTAATTTTTAACGAATCGTGGAGCAATTAGGTATGCCTTTTTTTATTTATATTCGTATCAGATTTTCCTGGAAGATAACTAACTTTTTTTTATTTATTTTGTTAGTACAAAAAAGTTATATTCAAAGACATTATACTCGAAAAGAAGTAGGTGCTGTGTTGTTGATGGAATCGCAAAGGATTGTTGCATCAATAAATCCTGAAACCATGCGAAGCTGTAGGTGTTGATCGTTATCACTTATAACTGGAAAAATTAAGGATTGAGATTGAAGAAAACGCCCAGTTTTGCTTCATGATAATGCTTGACCGCATGTTGCCCCGAAAACACTGCAAACACAAATTTGGTTGGAAGTTTTTGCAGCATCCAGAGTACTCCCCGGACTTAGCTTCATAAGCAAGTGCACAAATAACAATTTCTGAATTCTTCGTATCCAAGAATTTAAAATTCTGTACCATTTTTCCTTTATAAAGTACAAAATAACTTTGCCTTGCACCTAGCACATCCTTAAACAATAATATATCCCACCAAAAATTGTTTCTTTTCAAATAAATAAAAAACGTGTTTTGGAGTACATCCCTTTCAGTGCCACTGGTTGCAAACGTCGAAATCTTGAATTTTTTTTTTTTTAATGTGCAAAAGTCAGCATAGTACAAAACTGCACTAACTACTTTCAATTCTCTAAGATCTATGTTCTTAAAATTAAGTCGACTGGTAATAGAATAGATTGCTGTAACTTTTCAATTTTCATTTTTTAATATTCTCTATATAACATTTATCTTATACATCAGGATGTTTCGTTTCAAACCACTATTCCTGCTTAAATAACCCTTGAAAATAACACTTTTCAGTGTCAGTCATTTATTTTTTGATATGCTCAGTTGCAGTCTTTTGTTAAGTTAGTATTTTACAATTAGGAGACTTTTGTATGTTATCCAAATAAAATATGACATTTTGAATGCATGTGAAATATTCAAAATTGAGTTTCCTATTTTATTGTTACAAAATAATTTCCTAGTATTATATAAAAAAATTGAAAAAAAGTTACAGAAATATGAAATATCGCAGATACATACATCACTTATTTCAAATTAAAACTACTTTTGGCTGAATTTCAACAATAATAAAAATAATCGTGAAATAATCATTAGTTAATAAGAAATTTTGTGGCTATGTAATTTTGCATTTAACTGCTTCATTTTTAGTTTTGCTATGCCTTTTATGCCTTAGTTAATATTTCAAAATTTAGCATAAAAGAAAATAGTTTCTAACATTACAAATAACCACACTTTTCATTTACTTTACCACTTTTTCATTATTTTCACTTTTATTTAATCTAAATTCCACTTTTTCGCTAGTCCTTTTTTTTGCTCGAATTGGGCTGTTTTAATAATTTGCATAATTGTGCCTAATTTCTTTCGAAGTGCACAATACTGTAGGTCTAAAATTAAAAAAAAACAACAACTAATAATAATTATCAAATTTATATCATTTTTTGTACATTCGATTTTGGTTTATCCAAAACCATTTGATTCTGTCACCAAATGTCGATGAAATTTTATGATGCCTCATAATATGTTGCCACAATGACAAAAAATTGAAATTGATTATATCGTAAGTACCGATGCTCTTTATTGTCCTAAGTGTGTATTGTGTTTATTATTATAACAAAGGCAATTTTGTATAACAGTCTGTCATTTAGTGCTTTCAATCGTGCACGCCTTAAAAATTCGTGCAAAAAAGTGTATTACAATTACCGAAAAAGGGTTAGCTTTCGAGTGTATCAACCAATATATTATATTTAATTTATGTGCACATAGCACATAACATATGTTTTTATAAGAAATTTTTCACTTTTTAGGTTATTACAATGATTTAAGTAATTAATATAAAAAGAATACCACATTAATTATTTTCTAGTCTTGGCAAATTATGTACAGAACAATATTAGGCAAAACATGTGAAACGTTCCATTGGGCATTTCGTTTCATTCATAATCTCAAGAACGTGATTGTATCACACGACTGTAATCAGTATTTTTATTTCTGGTATAATAAAAATTTAATTGCCGCAATAATTGCATAAAAAAGTAGACAAATTTCTAGTTCACGTCCTTAGATTTAGAAATTAGCTGACTAAATATCAATGGTTAAGATTATTATTCTGATTAGAATTGAGGCGTCCAGTTGCAAAACTCACTAATTGCATCTTTTAGAAAAAATTGAGTTGGCTATGTCGATGTGCCGTGTAAATTCAATTATTGGCATCCTGTATCCGGTCGAAAATCAGATGAAGTTTCAAAACAAAAGTCGCTCATTTCTTATTTCATTCAGTTGCAAATCTCATTTATTTCCTTCCATTTATATATTATCATTTCGTTTTAGTTAATGCTGTTTGTTTGTCATGAAGACATTTTTATTTCCTAATACTTTGCTCAATAGGCTGTTGTCATGAAGACTTTTGAAAAAAATTTGAATTCTTAATTTTAATTTTTGAAATTATGTAATATAATAAATAACTATAAAAAATATATTCCGAGGAACTGCTACCTCAATTTTTAAAACCATAGAAACAAAACACCCTTATTTCCGTTGCAGTTGGAACAAAGCCCTTATTTTGTAGTACGGTTGCAAAAGTCCCTAATTTTAACTTTTAAACTAGAAAGGGCATGAAAGTTGCTAACTTTCAAGGACGAAATTTTGCTTTTTATTTATTGACAGTTTTACATATACCTTTTTCCTTGTCACATTCAGGATTCGTAGTGCTAGAGAAAATGACAAGTTTTTTTTTTTAATTTTCTCACAATGGAAAAACTGCAATTATTGAGTTTTGCAGAACTTGTGCTATCTAGTAGATCTTACAAAATTGTGAAGTATTATAATTCGTAGTATCCTTCTTCTCAAAGCCACAATGAATACATTTTACAGTAAGCAATAGATTTGTTCCATGACTTTCTGAATAAAACTTGTTTTGGGCTTAAATGTGCTGGCCCCTACTACGCCCACAAATATGATTATTGAAGTAGCTGTGGATTATTCAGTGGAGCCAAGCTCACGTCAGAAAAGCTATAGTTTTTTTTTCGACGTAATATCGATACTGGAAATTTTATAATACTAACGACATCTCATTAAAATAAAGAGTGAGCATATAACAAATGATGAAAATTCACTTTGTTGTACTTAAAACAGGGATTTATTGATCGTTTTCTGATATGTTTAATTAATCTAATGAGATAATACCAATAGTACAAGGACTTCTTCCTTTTCCTTTCGAAATTTCACCTGAGTCGCTTATAACATTTTGCTTTTCCAATATCAATATAATGACGAAAACACAGTTTTCTACGACAAGAGAAATCTGATCTTTATTAATCAAATCTTCAATCTCAATCCTATGAGAAAATAATCGTTTCTCATTTTACACGGGAGTAAGGTAAATTTCACGCAATAACATAAGAAATGAACTTTGACATCTGCCAACAGAATTTTTATAATGTCCCTGAATATGGTTGTGATTATTTTTTTACAGTTCTGTGTGATCTGAGTTATTTTCGGTTCTAATTTTTCCTTTCATTTCAACTCACCATTTCGATGGTGACAAGGTTGAAAGATCAAGTTGAAATCGAGTTCAAGCAAGGTCGAAATCACAGTTCATAAGAGTACAAAATAGAGGTTCCTTTTATAAAAAAAAGGGTTAATTTCCAAACTCTGATTAAAATGAACATAAAAGTCTCAATAATAATGTAAAATGGAGTACACCAACAAGACTTATCACAATACCATAGACAAAATTATACAAAACACCACCTTATAGTCCTGTTCAAATTTTATTTTGCTCTTTTAAAGCTCTTTACAACTGCAACGCGTTCATCCTCAGGCGCATTAACATCGAGTGAGGTCAATAACTTATTAGAAGCAAGCCAGACTACAAAAATATATGCAAATTAAGAGAAGACAATACATGAAACAGTTAAAATGCAAATGTTCGTTATTATACGAAGGTCAAGTGAATAACAACGATAAATACAAATATTGAAATCTAACGGATTTTGTACGCCAAAATAAATATCAGCTAATATCAAGAATTAAAAAAAAAAATCATTTTTTCTTTTTTTGTAAAGTTCTGATTAATAATGAGTCACCGCGTCCCCAGTTATCATTTATGAAAACAGATTCCCAGATGTTTAGCATTCTATAACCGGATACTTCTTTTAATAGCTTTAAATTTGATTCTTCCACATTATGTTGTTTTTGCCTCCTGCGACCTCTTCCAGTAGTTCTGTAGTTTTCAGTTTTTATATCTAATTCGTGATCACGGAAACATTTCTTTGTCCTACGTAGAGAGCATCGCTTCCACTGCATTTGACACTATAGAAATAGAAATCGGAAATCTTATCCTTAGTAGAACCTAATTTCTTTTTAAGATAGCTAAAAACTGCATCTAAATTATGGTGTGCAAAAATTGTTTTGATTTTATTTGTAATTTGCAGGAAATAAATTAATTTTATTCGTTTTTGTTCTTTGATAATTTGTTTCTTGTTTCATCAATCAATCAATCTTGTTTCTTGGAATTTCAATTTTTCGAGTTTCCTTCTAATCAAATTCGTCACAATTTCTTGATTTAAATTTTTTACACCATTAATTCTGGCTACATTCAGGATGACAGGATGTGTAAGAGTTTTCTTTCATATAATTCTCTGAAGAAAGGAGTATAGATATAAATCAACAAGTTGTGCTGGAAACAATGAGATGAAATTATTTTTACGCATTTTATTATACTGCATTAGTTTGATTGTATCCATTTTTATATTCTTTTTTTGTTCAGATATGCCAATAAATTTTATACTAGCGCTCTTTACATAAATGTGGCACTTCAAATAATGGCCTGAAAACTCTATCACGAAAAATCGATCAAATAACGCAAAAAACACAGAAACGTAAAATTAAAAATGCGCACATATTATATGGAGCATTACAAATGCTCTTTAATTGTTTCCTGTGCATTTTATGCTGTGCATTGTTAGCATGCGTTTCATCTTTTCGACAAATTTCCTATCAGAGAATTGTGTAAATATGAAATATTGGTATTGCCAATAAGTACCCTCTTTCTTCCCATACAATTGAGCAGAAATTCTTTGTAAGATATTTTTTTTCGTTATATTTTGCGTGGAAGTTTGCTTCTAGAAGCAAAGCAATATTACAGCTTTGTTATTAATCTTACCCATCAATAAAATAATTTTTAAAATTTTTTAAATAATCCCAACGTTTAGAAAGGTGTACGTTCCCTAATTTTTTTCATTCCTTTGCAGATTGAATAGTGATAGAGTGGCATAAATATAAGGTGGAACAATGTGTGTTTCAGTAAATGGATTTTAATAAATTTTGATGTTTCTAAAACGTTTCTTCTTGTAAATGATATGAACAGAAATAAAGTATGTCAAACTCTTCAAAACCATTTAGATCTGTCTTCTCTAGATATGTAGTCGTCCCGAAATAGTAACCGAAGTAAATTATTCAATTTGAAGTAAACAAGTCTCAAAAGATAATAATAGTACATACTCCAATTGATGTAATTCCATGTTGTGCGGATTTGGAGCGGATGCATTTTTATATAAATATCAAGCCTTCGTAAAACCGTCTATCCAATTATAATTTAATAGGCTTAGCGGTCTGCATTGAAGTAATATTTCATTTTGTAATGAACAGTAAAAGTATAGGATCTGATGTTTTTCAATATTTAACTAAGCAACTAATTCTCGATAATACTTTTTTGTTGATATTATTGCTAATAACTCTACAGCAACATATTACTTTAAATAATTTAAATTTATATAAACTCAATTCATAAATCCATTTATCATCGCTTTTTCGATAATTCTTCATAGCATATTCATCCATAAATATTTCTTAAGGTAGTTTTTAAAGGATTGAAATTGTTGCTTTCGTCTTGTGTAACACTTATATTTTTTTTCTCTTTGCTTCTTACATGCTGCGCATATAATCAAAACTCAAAAAACGTTACAATTATGTATCAACAACGTTTTACACAAAACAAAACATTCAAATATTCTCTTTGGCGACATATAATTGCTTTTTTTGTAAAACAAAAAAACATGTATCATAAAAATATATGACATGTAAAAATAAAAATCAGCAGAAGATTCTTGAAGCCTGCATCACAGTGAAGGTATGCGCTTAGATGTAGAAAAAAAAAGTTTAAGAGAAAATTTAAAGAAATTCGAAATTTTTGTGTGTCTTTTTTCTAAATTGATCATCTGGCTTTTTTGTTTTGTGTATGAGTACTTTTATTCGACCTATTTACAAGTTCACACTAAAAATATATTTGTGTCCAAGTGTTGTGTGTAAATAAAAAATAGTTTATTAGCAATTGGTACCATTTGTAAAGAACAGTTGCATGGTTTTCCAGTGGTGAATATTATAAACACTAACACACATTAAAAATTAGTAATTGAATAAAATGTCGAAGAATGGTGTTCTTTAGAATAAGAAAAACTGAATTAATTTAATTATATATTTTACGAATGCATAAAAAGGAACCATTCTTTGATTATTTAATAGCGTTTTCGATTTAAATTATAATATGTACTATTATAGATTCGGACACATTTAAGTCATGTTTTTCCATTCTCAGATGAATGATTGAGTAGTATTTTTCACTCGTGGAAATAATGATAAAGAAGTTTAGGTGGAAGACAAACATGTCTCTTCTACTCTGGTGGAAATTCATGTTAAAAATAAAATTCAAAAACTCATTACAAATAATATTTAAACTTAAAATAGTAGAGCATTTTACGATATAAAAAAATATATAATTATATAATATAAATAAAACATGAATATCCAAAAATTTAACATAAAGGGCAAAAGAAACAAGAAACGAATAAGAAAAAGTAAAGGTGCTGTTACTAAGGGGAAATAACTATGTGATGACCCGAAAATATTTAGTGTACATGATTTTCCTTTTGTTTTTACATATTAATCTACCTAGATTCAACTTCTACAAAAATAGAAAAAAAATGTTATGTAAAAATTATAATACAATATGATAAAATTGTTCCGCTCATGAAGGTTTGTTTGAAAAACACCGTTGACTGGTTTCCCCTCTCCAGATTTGTGCAGTTATTTTTCAGAAGTATATAGACGTAGTTTCAATTAAGCGCAGCCTAGTGAAATTTTCGAAAATCTAGTGAAAAAACTGTCGGAATTTTAGATGGAAAACCCCACCTTTTAATTAAAAAACGAATAGAAAAAAAATCAGCTACGCCCCTTTCGCGGACGTAAATACCAGGGCATGAAAGTTTTGAGCGAAACAAAACTGCAAATCGGCTTGCAAAGGATGGCGCAAAATCACTCTTAATCGGGCCCGAACCTTTCTGCAGATATTCGAAGAACCAAATAAAGTCAGTAGCTGAGTACCCAAGGATCATGGAGGAACATATATTGGAATAATTATTCAGGTCATTCGTTACTTTTACTCAACAAGATTGAGATGAAGACAATTACTGGCATTTCAAAAAAATTGGCATTGTTGAAAACGATCGATCAATGCAGTTTTTGTAGAGAACAAGTTGAATCTGTGGATGCAAAGCTTTATGCTGATGAAGGCTAGGCTACCTAGGATATGAATTTATAACACCTATGGAAGTTATGCAGCTGACATCGAAAATTATGAGCTATGCTTCGTATATGCAGGGGTTCCCAGTTAAAACGACGCATCGGGGGTCTAGTGATAGGTGTCCATGGGACAAATTTCGTTCTCATTGCTTATAGAAAGGTATGAAGAATAGGGTCGGTTTCGGGTCGAGTTATCTCGAAAACGAAAGCAGGTAGGTAGATACATGCATCAAATTAAAGAAAAATTTATAGGAATTCCAAATTATGCGAGAAAAATGCATATTAATTACAGTTTTTTTTCGAGGAATTTGCATAGTTATGTAAAAAGAATAAAAAAGACAAAATTTTGACTTGGCAAATTTGTAGCTCCTAAACGGAGAGGAGTAGGAGAGTGAGTAGGCACTCATTTAAAAGACACTAGTGTTCCCTACAACTATCCTACAGTTATACTCGTACACGTATCAGTATGAGCTATACGAGCTACCATTTTCAGTTCAAGTTGATGCCAGTTTTTTTTACAAAGAGTTTTACTTTTTCGTTCTACATTTTTCCACTCAGTCCCAGTCAGAACTGATACTGATTATAATAAAGTGAAGTACATCTACCCTTTTTCTGGTAGAAATTATTTATCAGGAAAAGCCTGCCATTCCTGGTGTATACTCCGATGTTATAAAAACGTAAGGCATGGGAGAAAATCGTATCATTAACGCATCACTTTTCTAGCAACTAAACGGTGTACCATTTCAATTAAGATTAAAACCTTGATACACGGCGAAGATGTGACGGATACATCTATGAATTTCTCGCCAAACTATAGTTTTGATCATTACTATCTGTCTATGTTGTTTCTCTCCCATCAGTGTGTGCCATGTTAGATGGGGCATAGAAGATCTTATGACGCATTGAAGGGTCTTAATCTGGAAGTTTGATCAATTCCTGATTTTTTGATGGTTTTTAAGAATGTTTTAATTAATGACTTACTGGAGGTCTTTAATTTTATGATAAATGGCCTTACAGAATTTCCCTTGAGCTAGCGTAGATCCCCAATGCGCCTGACTGGAGTACACAATACCATCTATAATAAAACCTTTGGTTCGAAATTAAGTACGTCGACTTTATGTCGGTTAGAAATATTCATGACAAAATTATGAGAGCAGAATGTGTAATTATTCTAGACTCTAGAGGTAAGGTAGACTAAGATACCTTTTGACAGCGTCAATCATGAGTTTTTAGACTTTGCTTTGAAAATTACGACCTTTTTCTGAGAGGGAAGGCTGTATTGTGTGGGTCATTCCACTGAAAATCGGTCGATTTCGGGAATTTTTCTGGATCGACTGCCTCAGATTCGTAATCAAAAGGACCTATAAATATATAAATGATCTGGTAAATTAGGAGAAATAAAATTAACAGGGTATGAAAACGATCGCTCACGAGCGCACATTAAATAGCTCCTGCTCGTTTCTGGCTCGCGACTATGAACAACTACTCGTGAGCGAGCCGTGCTGGATGTAGAAAGGCTCACTCGTGTGCGCACACGATAGGCTCGCGGGCGCTCATAATGGCTCATGGAAAATGAACATAGGAGTTCGTTGTTAAAAATTATACTATGTACAATAAAGAAAAAAAAATACACTTTTGATTTTTTATTTTAACAACGATCAGTCCTATGTTCATTTTCCATGAGCCATTATGAGCACTCGCGAGCCTATCGTGTGCCCACACGAGCGAGCCTTTCTACATCAAGCACGGCTCCCTCACAAGCGCGAGCTTTATCTTATCACTCGCGCACATGGATGTGCCTTTGCTTTCACTGGGATGCGCTTTTAGCTCGTGAGCGAAAGTGTTTGTTTATGTGACAGTGTTTAGCGCTCGTGAGCTGCTTTTGAGCGTGCGATTTTGTACCCTGATAATTAAATCTAAGTAAGTTTATAAACAACAACAAGTTAGAATGTGTAAAAATTCCCCCCGGTAGTTGTGACAACAAACGTAAATTTTCACGTTAATTGCTCAAAGTTGTCGCAATACATTAAAATACGTAATACGTGATAGAGAAATCGAAAACGCTAATATTTGTATATAATTTTTATATTAACCGCACTCGTTTATTTGTGTGCGATTCATAATTTATTTAAAGTCTTAGAAATTTAACATAAATTTGAATTTCTCCCTTCAGAACTCATTATCCACGGACGGTATGAAGGATGATTTCAGTGACCTCCCACCAAATCAGCGACGGAAGAAATTACAAGCGAAAATTCAAGAATTACAACAAAAAATTGCTCAAGAAACAGCGGCTAGAGATGGTCTTATGAAAATGAAGGTTGTGTA
>QYTT01092318.1:52321-66460 GCA_006980735.1 Dasypogon diadema | reverse complement strand
TCTGGTGGTCGCACTACAATAGGTATTAAAGGAAGGGGGCGGAGATGTCTAGGTAGGACCATGTTCTTCGAAGGCGTTCGCGATATTGAAGAGCATATTAAAATATCATAGGCTTCAAGAGAATTGACGTAGAGTGCCTCGGGGAGTCGTCTTCTAGTCGGTATCAATATAGATGCACGATCAGTATAGTCCGACGAACCGGTCCCAAGAACTACTAAGAAGGCACTCAGTTGCATGGATGAGGTTTCCGTATGAAGCTAAATACTATTTTCAGACTGGTATCAAATATATCAATATTCTGAAAGTATTCGCTATACAGAGCAGTCAGACTTTTGTCTAACAGACCAATAGTATGCAAGCTTAGATTTTAAGGAAATCCATCGGTGACATTAATTATAGCACTGCAAAACGTGGTAGATTTGTGGATCACTGGTCAAAAATCATAAGAAACGGAGCTCCAATCTGCAAAGACATTTTAAAGGAGACGAGCAAGTTGTAGATAAATGTTTCGCTTTAGGTAAAAGTTTCAAACTCTATCTGAACAATTCAAACTCAAGATGAGCGAATCGATCCCAAAAGCGCACTGGAATATCCCCCTCAAGCAGAGGCAGTAAAACTTGAAAAGGTCTGAATTTAATGCAATCAAATTCAACACTTAAAGCACCTGAAAATAATGCAATGCTGCACTGTTACTGGGCGCCCTGAGCTTGTTTAAGTTGTCTGTCCATTTTCAAACTTTTGCAAAAGTGCAGGGGCTAATGCATACCTAATGAATCCGCTGTGCTGGCCCTAAGATGCATCCCGTGTGGAAGGGAAAACTTTATCCGCTAGTGACTAGACTACTGGAGCAGTGGAAACAGAAGGTCGGCCGGCAACTAATGTCGAGGGTAATGCGCAACGCATCACATGAACACAACTCCAACTCGTTACCATTCTCAAACCCCACGAAAAATTTGTGCAGCGCTGTACAACTCCCTTGCAAACTCCAATTTTTACCTGCAGCAATTGCACATAGAATGCACGCCAACAGCTGGTGGCTGCAATCCGGGTTTCCATGGTATAAGAAGGAAAAGAACAGGAGCCACCAGCCGGGTTCGGGTTAGAGATGAGAAGCACCAGCATATACAGTGTTGAGGGAGGCAATGGTGAAAGCTTACAGTGCGCCTCCACAGCTCCACTCTGTAGAGCCCCAAGCCCCCAAAGCAGCAAGCTTCATCGACTGGAGTAGTTTGGTGTTTGGTTACGGATTCAGTCAATGTCTGTAGCTGCTGCAGATCGGTTCTCTGGTGGTATTTTATAGTGGTTTGTGGTTCGTTCCGTTGACTCGTGTAGTTTAGGTCTTCGCCGGCGTGTTTAGTATCGCTTCAAAGTTAACAGGGGCGCGTGTGGAGCACACGTCTGGATCTGGAAGTACGGCAAGGGTCCGTTCGTAACGTTTGCGAAAGTGTTCACGGGGAATCTTTTTTTCGGAGGTGGAAACTCGGAAAGGAAGCAAAAAGGATTCATGAAATTCAAGTGCACCATTATTTGATTTTTTTTCGTTTTTTCCCAACTGTTTGTCTGCCGTGCGGCCTGGAAATTCCACCGGGCGAAGGCGAATTCATTCTGTTTGTTTTTATTACCTCCCCACACCCCTGCGCTTTGTTGTTGCTATGTTTGTTGTCTGTTTCATTAGTGTCATATCGTGAATTAGTGGGGTCTGGGGGTGCGTGTAACCCTTTTCTCTTGACCGCCACGAGATATTTTTCTGTTGCTTTTTTTCGGTAACTCATTTGAAAAGTTTTTGTGGTGATTTTTTTTATTTTGATTTTTTTTTGACGTGATTTAAGTGAAGCTGATAACAGTGCAGTGCTAGAGTCTACAGAATATTTGCATATTCGACGCTTCATTCTTACATCCCCTATAGTGCACCTCCGCCCTGTTCATCGAAACTTAACTGAAGGGGGTGAGACGGACGGCGGTTACTTTTATTGAAGTCCCACGGAATTGATGTGAGTTTTTTTTTATTATATTCAGTTTTAAACGATTTTTATTGGTTGTATATGTGCACCAGCGAAATGTTTAATTTGCTTAATTGATTTGAATTTTATTTGTGACAATGGTGTCACCCAGGACTCAGTTGAAGTGGTTAATAGAATTCCTCTACTTATGTACGGAGTTGTACGTAAAAACGCCTGTACCAAGAGGAACAATTGATTTGCTGTAAAAGCTGGGGTTTTGTGGAATTTTTGAATCGATTTTTAGAGCAGAATGTTTTGCCATACGGGAGCAAAGCTCGCCGTCTGTTTTTAGCATGACTAGTAAGCTGATGACTAAGTTTTGTTGATAAACTTTTTTTCTAAATTTATTAATCGCTGCCGTGAAATCATCTGAAATGGAAAGCTTCTGGGAAAGAAGCTGATAAGTAGGCGTTTATCTTGTAGACACATGGGAAGCAAATTTGAGTTTATTTATGGTCAGCCAGAAGTGCTCTTCGCTTTTTTAGTGTGAATTAATTCATACGTAGAATAGTGCAATTTTACTTAGCTTTATTTCGTGTACTATGTGGATAGGGGAGAAAGAATCTTCAGAAGAAATTTTATCTTTTCGGTTTTCCGTTAAATTTTCCAAAAATTAGGCTGCTAAAAAACATTCTTTGTTTTGTCTAGCCAGTCACCGTTTATTGTATAAGGTATTCTGTAGAATCGACTGGTATAATTTTCTTAAAGTTTTTTGTGGTTCTCGCTCAAGATCATACAACCACGTAAGGACCCAGCGGTACAATTGATATTCTTAGTGGATCACAGCGAAAGTACTTACATTTCACAGATACAAAGCACTAGACACAGTAGGCAAAGTGCTTTGGTAAAAATTTATCTAATTCTTTACTCAAGGGAGTACCTCAGGAATCTATTTTGAGACCTCTGTTGTTTAGGCTGTTTGTCACAGGTCTCTCTTCTCTGTGTCGTTCAGCAGAAAGTCGATAAAAAGCTTTCACTGCCTCTGTTAGGAGCTGTCTATTCCTTCTGTTATTATTTGGCCGGTGATTGTAGTTTTTGAGTGTATTTCATTTTGGACCCAAAAAATATTCTGAAATAGATTCACCGAGGGATCCATTACCAAGTTATTGAAAAAGTGTATATTTTATAAATAAAATAATATACAGCGAAACTACCTTAAGTAAGCACCTAATTCAGTTAAAACACGGCAACAAGTAAAATCAAAAGCTGTTGTAGTTATCCATAACTACAAGTATATTCTTCCTCACTGCTCTCTTATGCTAATCGAGGCAGACTGTATATACAACATATGACTTGCCATCATAATCAACATAATACAGACCGACAAGCAACCATCAAAAGAGATCTGGACCAAAGACTACCACCGGAAATCACTTTCGCAAGAATCCTTTCAATCCTCCTTTTCATCTTACCCAAATAATCCATGACAGTACAAAGCCAACGAAAATACCCAGACTGGTAGTAAACTTGGGCGTGCATTTATTTTTTTTATTTTTTTCACTTCACAATATTTAAAACTGATGTCTGCGTGCTGATCTAAATTTAATTTTATATTTCATGCACGTTAACCCACAGTACGACCAACGCTACCAACGTAAGAACAATAAAAAAGAAGATCATTTGGGTAGCGTACAGTTTTGAAAGTAACCAAACCTGAATACCGACACTTGCTGCAAATTAAATTTCTTTAATTTCGTTTTTGACTATTTCTTCTGGGTAGGCGCAAGGCACAGTACACATTAGAAGCGCGTGTGCGCTCTCACAGCACAGTTCAATTTATCTACGAAGTGCTTTAGATAAAAAACAGATGATCGCCTACTTTTTCCTCAGCCTCCGCCATATGTAAAGTGCAATAAACTCTGGATATCTTAAGACTTTACCGTTTGCTATTTTTGGACTCAAATCTAAACAACACTCGGACGAACGATTCTCATCCTCCTTTGCAATGGCAAAGTGGTTTGTTAATTGTCCGATGCACTTGGTTTAGTTTTTGATAGGGAGTTGGGCCCTCTTTGGTGTGTTAAATCAAAAATGTGTCGCTGGTGTACAGGATCGGTTGGATTTATGCTGAATGATCTGTGGGATGAAGTTGCGGGGGAGTTTTTCATTCATGTGATGGGTGATGTGGACAAAGGAAGAAAATATGTAAATGAGAATATATTGGAGGAATTTTACACTATATATCGATACCTGGCTTAATGGATTGGTGTTGGGATAATACAATCTTTTTAGCCAATAAACTTGAAAGAGATGTTTACGTTAGCTTTGAAAAAAAAAAACTAGTAATTACACTCGTACGATTTGCAGCTATAAGTCGAGAAGATGTCATAGAAATAATAAGAAAATAATAATACCGCACTACATTTTGTAACCTTTATTTGTAATTTTATTTGAATTTATATTTACGAGACATTTTCGTGTCAGGCGTTCCACAGGGATCCACCTTTAACCCTTTGTTGTTTGTATTTTTCTTTGGTTATATCTACGTTGCTATCAATATCACTTTTATATTATTGCGGCCTATTCAAATCTTTTCCCACTTATTCTGATTTTTGCTATCCAGTTTAGATAAAACTTTCTTATGAAACATATAATTTTTTTGGAAACCGCCCGTTAAATATCAGTTGCTCAAGACGTCGTCCGAGCGGCGACTCCTTTTCTTCTAGACCGAAATGTTGAATGTCATTCTCCAATTCACCCATCTCTTTAAGATGAAATCTTATACCTGCCTGCTATCAACTATTCAACTACAATTAATGACGATGTTGGTAATGAAGGAATAGAAAACTTCTTAATATTTGAGTCACTTTCTGTGATCACTGATCAGTGAAGAGAAAGTTTGATGTGTTAGAATCATAATATCGAATAGGGTGCATATCAGTAGGATGTTCTGTTTCATTTCAGCTGCCTTTAAGCATACTCCACACAACTACTAACTCGGGAAGATCTTTCCTATTATTTCTGTGACTCTACTTAAATCTGAGCAGGGACTACCTACCCACTGCACTTATAGCAAGGAGAGAAGATGATCCATAAAGTTTATGAAATCGTTGAATATATGGTCCTGATAACTATGGCTGCTTTACATTATTGATTTTGCTGGAGTGAAATAGTCACATCTACTTTTGCTGAAATAATACAACAAAATGTGGTGATTTAATACCAAATTTTATTGCAAACATTCAAATGGCCAATTTATTACCTGATTATCTGCTTGACTTATCACTGTATCATCAAAATGTTGTGAATCAGCTCTGCAGCACCATCAGTGCAATAATTATTAAAACCCCAGGGATAATGACACCAAACATTTTTAATATCATCAATAATATTTGTAAAAGATTTTTCATCCGGCAAATTTCACTGGCGGTATGTTATACTGTCCGCTAATTAATACATCAGCAAAATTCAAAATATATCTTGCTGTTATTTATTGCCGCTTAAATTGGTATTTCGTCCGAACGTCCATAAAGCACACCGAAATTCTTCAGCCTTTGGTGTTTGATCATCCCTTGGACATCCCATTTATGGCAGATAATTAATCCACTAATTATCGGAGAACCATTCTATAATTCAGGCCTGATTTTCTCTTTTGCAATGGAAGCCAGCAGACATGATTTTAGGATAACTCAAGCATGTTTAATGTGATTTTGAGGTGACAATTTAATTTGCTATGACATATTATGCTATGGTTGGAACGTTGGTAAAATTCAGATTTTGGCTGGATGTGCTCTTTGGAGGTGCCTGAAGCAAATCGCTTCATCCAATGGTATACCAGTGATGTAATCAGTAATGAACGTCGAAGGCTAGATGGATTTTATCACTTGCTTAACGAGAGTCACTTTAATGTCTGCCGGAAAAACATCTGTCTTAATTTGTGAAGCGACATTTCGCTGATGATCAACTTAGTCAAAATTGCCATGTTTGATTTGGAAATATTCAGTTAAATCAGATTGTTTTGCAGATATATTTATAACTGCCTCCGTTGTTTTTATTTAGATTGACACAGAAATAGAAAGTGTATACAATTTATGAGTTGACTTTTGTGGGGTAGAGCTAGAGGAAAAAGACAGCCTTTTTTTGTGATTTTGCATTTCTGTTGTAATAAGGAAATGTCCAAAGTTAGACATCTCCTGAAATTGGAAATTGTCCACCATTGTGCCATTGTATAGATTGGTCATTCTTTTGACGCAAATATAAGAAAAGATGTAGAAATATTCCAAAATTAACAATACTAAAAAATAATTTTGTAGTAGTAGAGTCCCCGCTTTACTCTAGTTGTAAAAATTCATTCAAGGATCTCATTTTGATCATCTCAGTTCACAACGAAATTTTCGATTAATCTTCAACCTTGTTTTATTATAATCGTATTTTATTTGAATAGAAGATCTCTAAAGGGATCGTATGGCATGACACCATAGTTGTATGATGGGTATTATTCGATCCTCGTAGGAGGACTTTTCAGCTGATACTTAACCTTCAACTTTCCATCCACAAGGCTTTACTTTGGATTTGGGACCTTATTTCATTGACCAAGAAGAGAGAATTGAAATGCCAATTTTACTCTTTAGCTGACTGAAAAGCTATTATCAGAGCACACCCACTTGGAGGATTAGAAGTAAGGGGTTTGCCAGTACAAAAAAACTCATAAATTCTCAAAAATTGTTGCAAGTCATGTTTCCTTCCAACTAAAAATTAAACAAGGCTAACAAAGCCTCTCATGAACAGAACCAAATATCATCTAATCGCCACATCAATCCCCTTTTGATAAAAAGCATTTCGTATAATTATATCCGCGCGAACATTATTAAAAGCCTTAAAAGGTTCGAAAATTTACTTAAAATTACCTGCAATTGTACAGAAACTGCAAATTTTCCACATTTTCCACGTTTATTGCATAATAGAACGTGATCGAAATTTGTCACGAGTTGTTATGGCCTTTCGAACCACCAGAAGTTTGTATCATAGCCAGAGCTTAAATAATTGATTTTCTTTTATCAGAACAATAAAACATGAAGTTTTGCATGAAACCTAATTATAGTTGCCTTGCCCAACTTTTTTGCTTGTTATCTTTTTTTCGTAGGTTTCGTGGTTTCGTTCAACAACAGAAATTCAAATCTGCAAAGTTGTCCGCATAAATTATCAAAAATCTGAAGTGGATGGAGCGACCTCAATTTGAATTTAGTGCGGGAACCAATTATTATCTGGCATTGGTTGTGGCGTTTTTCATCTGGTTTTTGGTCATTTATCATACTCTTCTACTTTAAGGTAGGAGGTTTATATATTCATTTGATTTATTTTCTATATTATAGCTTTTGAGCGATTTACTTTATACCCTTTCATTATCTAATGAAAGGTGTGTGTGTGTGTTAGGACGAGCGATGAAATTAGTTTATTTGTAGATCGATTTCTTGATATCTTTCTACCACTTTTGTTCGGTGGATAACAGTGGCAAGTGCTTGCCGGATTGCATAAATTAATTCATTATAAGCATGGGAAATGAAACAGCGTACTTCTGGTCAATAAAAATTAGTCTAGCAATTAGTGTTACGGTTAGGTCTTGTTCCCTTGAGGTAGTCATGGCCGAAAGAAAAAACCAGATAAGGTAGATAATCTGAAAAAGAAATCGGTTTCATGTTACACAGCTATTAATGTATGTCGGAATCATTTAAATAATGACTTAATAATTGATTGAACTAATGAATGTAAGGGGAATAGGTTGGCAGAATGCCCTTGAGAGGAAACGTTGCCCAACCGACTTCGGCGTGAAGAAGGTACTAAGATTCGTATATTCTAGTTTAAATCTGGGCAACAGTAGGTAATAGACGATGACCGTGAAAATTGTAAACAATTGAAGATATGAAGTCATTTGTAGTAAAAGTAGGAGTAGTATAAAAAATTTTTACATTGAAACTTCCTAGAGTTAAACAGTAGAAAATTTTCAACAAATCACTTATATGCCCTATTGACCTGCATTGAGCTGTAATCCTATAATAATAATGTGTTGTATCCTTAAGAATAAATTATGAATTCTCATCTGAAATCTAAAGGATAAAATTTTCCTTATAGTGAAAGTGGTCCCAAAAAATGTTTGCCATTCTTTCTTTCCATTTTTATCACCTTTAATATACTCGCATAGGTCTTTAAGCGTTCTGTTACTTAAAGCAAAAAGGACGTTGTAATTGATGACATACATTTTCATGATGACCCAAATATATCCCTCTGTCTGCTTACTTGATTTTTCCCATGCTGTCAAGTCACGCACAGGCAATTCACATAATACACTCTCCATCTGAATTCAACTCCATTTCAAAGGATTGCTCGAAACAAAAATGATTATATGACATTTCGTTTTAGTTGTTCAAGAAATGCCATTATGATCTCCCCTTTGAGAAAAGCACAGATTTATAGAACTTTTATTTCTCTAATCCCTCTATGCCTTAGATATCTATTTTTTACGATATAGATATAGATGTAAATCCATAACTCGATTCCCTGCCTCTAGAACCTGCTTTTGTTCTTGAAGAAATAAACTATCCAAAAGAGCACAAGCCTACGCATAGATGTATCCAATTAAGTAATCGTAAATTTCGGATCAATCCAACAAATTGATAGCCATTTAATAATCCGATAACAAAATGAATAAATTCTCCAGAATCCCCTGAAACAGTTTCCATAAAACAAATCAGTCTTATGTAGTTTTACACCTTCCGCTGTCGATAAGTGGATAAAACCACCTCCTACTTGATGATACCCCCACAAAACTATCCTATCATTTCCTGAAGAAAAAAAATTAATGGAATCAATCACAAAAGTTCGTGTAAATCCATCGAATCTGTCCCATGCGCCATAATTCCCGTGAAATATGAAGTGCGTATACAACAGTGATAAAAGCGTGTCTATCTTGGATCGAGGTGACATCTTTGTACAGCCGAGATGACAGCAAAAGTGGGAGCGAACGATGTAAAGTACTCAAGAATGGAAAATAATTTTGTATCATCCCAAAAGAAGGTGTGATAGGTGTCTGCAGAACAAATGGCCACAGCATTCCAAAGAAGAGGCTTTATTTGGATTTCGTTCTGATGTAAAAGCATAGCAGCGACTTCTTTCCATAAAAGTGCGCTATTTTTGGATGTTTTATGTCGCCGAAGTGATGAAATGCGTGTGTGAAGGATTTTGAGGCACTCTGAACGAGCTTTGGGATCGGAAAAAGATTTTCAGTTATTTATGCGACAAATTTAGACAAATGTTTTTTTTTCTCTGGGAGTCGAAAAGACTTCACATTAATCAGCAAGGGACAAATTAATTAGCGCCCCATTAACAGCCATCGTCGAAAAGATACTTTGGCACCTATAGAACTGGTTCGATAGAAAGATAATCTGTGGAATTCACTATGGACATTTATCAAATGCTTTCCGAAATCTCCAGGGCTATGTTAATATTGAACTGCTGGTGTGAATCAATTAATTATTTACAGCTTTCAGGCCCACGCTGACTGGAATGCTAAATTCTTTTTCTAATTTACTCTGGGGAGATAAATGGTCCAAACAATTCGCCCTCCAAGAGGAAAATTACAAATGATATAAGGACTTGGAATTTGGAGAAAAGCTTGATAAATTTCTGAAACGTTGTTTTTTTCTCGTATACAAGTTCGGCAGTTGTGGAGAAATCTTCTTTGCTTGAGATGGCGGAGTTCAAAGTTTTGTTCCAAAATTAGCAAAAGTTTGAAAGGAAAGGGTACCTAAAAGAATTGTTTTAATAATGCTTTAAGTGGAATTCGGCTACAGCGTTCAGAGAAGAGTTGCCTGCAAATTAAGATATATCTGTAAATTTCTTGAGAAAATTCATTAGTTCTGACCATTCTTCATGAAAATTGATAAAAGTCTGTGAACAACAAATTGAATTTTATTTAGTACATACTGTAACAATTCGATTTGAAATCTCTTCTAAATTTGTTCGAGGGCAGTTCATCCCTCAATAGAAACATCCCCCCAGAAAAACTGTGGAAGTCCGTCAGTACCCACCATAACGCAGGTTGATGGCCTTCCACAACGTTTGGTTTTTCGCGGAATCAACCATATTGGTACCCCTTTACTTAATAGTGGTTCTTCCCGAAGACCCACCGGGATATTAGGCACGTGGTACACTTTTTCTAACTTTGAGATCAGCATCGAAGGGCTCATCTGAAGGCATCTGAGGGGTGTTCAGCTTTTTTCCACATATTTATCTTCAGGGACTCCAAAACCTGGAGTTTTGAGTGCTTTTACAGACGAGGTCAAGAGTCTTCTCATATTGTGGAGTTCTTCGCTTCCTCTGCAGTTCCTTGCATTTTCTTTTCTTTCATGAATCGAATACCTCTCCTTTCTTGCTTCGTGTTTCGAGTTAAAATTGCTGAAGCTAGCTGACACTAAGTTGTCACCATGTACCTCTGTGTTTTCTGCATTCTGCCTCCAAAACACCCATCCAAATGGTTGAATACTAACATGTAATATAAGTGACGCACAAAAATCGAACATCGCTTGAGCAATGTTCAAAGGTAATAAATCCCGAGGCATTCAATCATCAGTAAAACTGGCAATGCTCCAGCAAAGTCAGGCCAACTACCCGTGATACGACCAAAGCGTAGAAAACTGTTTTAGTAGGCATAATCGTGTTCAAACCTACGCGAAACCTCAACAAGCTGCGTACAATGTACAAAAAGAAGAAATAGTCGATTCGAGAAGTGATCTGCAGCAACTGCAAGTTTCCTAGATTGATATCGATATACATGACACAAACGACCTGCAGCAACTGTTCAGAGCCATTGGATCTTCTTGCCGGTAGATAGCTTTCTGAAGCCGCCTGCAGCGTTAATCCATCATTAGATCTAAAAACGTTCCAACGGTACTATTTCACTTTTAAATCATCGCTGCCCTTTAGACCTTTGAAAATTTCCACCTTCGTGTGATCCACCTCAGCCGGCTGTCATATCTCTTCCAGACCACCTGGTCTTGGACTGACAACTATTGCGGTTAGAGGTGCATAGTAGTCTCACCAGGTAGCAATTATATAAATTTGGCCCATCCAATGAGGTGTTGACACGTGCCATTTAACTAATAAGATGGATACCATCAGATCGTGTAATCGCCTAGGCCTGTTAGCCTGCTGGAGCCCACGTCGTTTTGATTAGATCGTGATGTGCCCCTGCCACAGCATGAGACTTTTTCCAGTGCCAAGCCAACACAGCCACTATCCAGGATACAAAACTGTAATTCGAATGTCATGGCATTCCTGCAAATCTCTGCACTATCGCCAACATATCTAATAACAGCAGCAAGCATCGCACAGCAAAAAACATTCGAAACGAGCAAATCTTGTTTGTTAGTGTTTACAAAGTACATCAGTTGTCTGCATGCAACGCGCCCGCATGTGATTTTTCACCTGAGGACCACCCTGTGCATGGCAGCTATTAAATGTAGCCGGCGTTTCCAGGGAAATATGAAAAGCGAATTCATAGCTTCACTTGCCTTTTGGACACTCTTTTTATTTCCGCCGCATTTTAAACACTTTCTTGGCACTGGAAATGCATTCACTTGTCGTTGGGATGCCCGAAAACGAAAACTACGACCATGGCAGGCTCACAGCCTCAGAGTGGTTAAGTTTTGTAAAAACTCCCGGCAAGAAAAATGCAAGGAAGAGGGATTCCGATCCGACATTAAAACTTCTTAGGATTATGCAAATACAGTTCGGCACAGCATGGGACCGTTCTTAAGCCCATCGGATTTCTTCGCCTTACATGCAATGTAGACGTGCAGAGCCTGAACACATAATCTCAGCCGCAACGCATAGCTTTCCTTTTTTATGTTTTATGCTGTTATGCTGTGCCAGTGCCAACAACACTTTTAAGTGGCTACGCTGCCCACTCAATGTACAGCACGCTGCAGAGGTGTTATACAGTTATGAGTAACATGAGGTAACACTAGAAAGTTCGGCTGGAAAGGTGAATCTTAACACTGATGCTGGGCTGCTGCTTGTACGCCTCTTTAGACCACGAAAGGTGTCAATTACCTGCACTAAAGCACAACACGTCTTCAGCTCTGGATGACTTCTTCTTTTGAATCATTTCGTGGTTTCCCTTACAAGCTGACTTCTGGGTCTCTCGCGGTGTGTAATCATTAATTATTTGGAGCGTGCATAATGTTCTGCAGATTGTTCCAATTTGTCTTGTGATGATCTAGATTAGACTTCTAAATGGGGTGGTTTGATGGAAAAACACTTTAATAGTTTAGCATGAGAGGTGTCCAGCTGTGGTGATGAAGACTAGGTTTGAGGAGTTAAGAGACACAGTTTAGGGATTCTTGGGAGCAGCAAATGAAAGTTTTAAAAATTAATATAATCAAGCAATCGCATCATCGTAACCTAAGTCAGGATTTAAAGTTGCAACCTCTTGGAAATAAAATACCGACTGGCTGGTGCATTTTTCTATTTCGCCTAACATATACCCACACAGTTAGTGCAAACAAACTAACTTCATTTCTGAATAAAAAGAGAAAAGGGATAGAACCGATCCTTGCGACACATCATCATTTAATTTCAGTGGGAAACAAATAACACACTACTTCACAAAATGCACATAGTTCACGAGGTGGAATATTCAAAATGTTATGACCATTAATGGCATATTTCCGCAGAATATGTAACATTATTGTTATATTAACTACTGCTACAGTAATAATTCAGTTTTTACTACACTGTGTCACATGTTTACACGTCTGAATTTCCCCACTTTCACTACAAATATTAGGTACCTATTGTGCTGCACAAATTTGTTTTTCACCTTTATCAGGTATTGAACTTTTTTCAAGTTTAAAACTTATGTGGAAATTGCCTGGTCTTATATTTGTACAAAAATCCCAACCAGAGCAATACACAAGAAGTTTACGTAATTTTTTACTGTCCATCCAGATGTCCGAAGTATCTACCTCTCTTTTGAAAAAGAAATGTGTACTCAACACTTCGCAATGCCAGCACACAAATTGTTCAGTGCAACGATAAAAACTGAGCAAATAATCCGTCAAAAGTAACATTTCAATGGCAATCTCAGTTAATGTCAATAAACTTGAAAATGTTGTCTTATTTCGCTTATCTCTGGTGTGTTTTTTTTTTCTTCTTTTTTTTTTATTGTGGACAGATAACTGTTCAAGATGTGGCAGTCAAAGTTAAGGAATTTGTTTTCTTTATTTGAAGGCATCATGTCGCCATTAAAAGAAATTTTTTTCTCGTTTTTCTGGAAAGAGCAGACAATGGTCCATTAAATGGTGTTAACATTTTCATTGCCTTGTAAGTTGTAACACTTTAGATAAAATCTAAAAAGCTTTCTACACAGTAACTGCAAATGTGTAGAGTTATAAGATTCTTTTGGAATTCACAAATGTGAGAATTTAAGATTTTTGTATTTTTGGGCCATTCAAATTCAGGTCTTAATTTGAATTCCTGTGAGTAGTTGTTCTTCAAAATAAGGCAAGGTTTGCTGTTTAATAATTGTTGAAAATAGTTTCCTTTTTTTCTATTTATTATCTTATTGAATTTGTTCTGGCTTACGCTTTAATATGAACCATTTCACTTATCACTCAATAAGTAAGACTTATATTTTTCAATATTTTCGGAACTGAAATCATCAATTACCGAATCATGAGAGAAAGAAAGTTCATTCTAATGGGAAGTATAGATTTGCAGAGCTTAGAGAAAGTTCCTTCAATATGGTATCGATCCGGTAATGTGTACCAATGATTTTTATAGATTACTTCATCGATGACGATATCCTGATGTAATTAGAAAATATTGTGTATCCTTTACTTTATACATCTTCCATCCAAGTTATCTTTATAGAATAAAGTTTCCTGTGATGATCTCCGCTACAGCACTGTACACGAAAGACATAAACATACATTCTCCAGTAATGGATTACTGCATCAGTACGACATTTATGGAAGAAAGAGTGTTTTATCGCTCACAGACACTCGTGATACATTCCTTTAGAACTTCGGCCATAATTAGAGGGAAGATTGTTTATTTGGGCACTGAGTGTGTCAAGTATCTACTATCCCCCTTCTCTACGGTAAAATGAACTATCTAACCAACAATTAACTTCCACGTTTTC
>QYTT01092318.1:15028-48294 GCA_006980735.1 Dasypogon diadema | reverse complement strand
AGTTTGTCTCGTCAATCAAATTGGATTTTTTTTTTAGTGGAAAATGTTCGAAGGTTTCTTTATTGAAGTGGACAAGTCTATATAGTGACTTGTTGTAAAAAAAAAAAATTCGACGAATTTCTGAATTGTAATGAGCGTAATTGGTGATTCATTATCGCTACAGGAATGCTGTTAAGGTGGAGAAAATTACCGTGGGTAATTGATAGATATAATTTGTTATTCCGATTTAAATTGAGCAATGGTGGGCGACGTAGTAAGATACCTATCAGCTTTACGTAATACCTTAATGTTACTAGGGATTTTATATAATCTACAAGACGCAGTCTACTGTAACTTAGGAAATTTTTGTGTTTTTATTTTATCGGAAAATAATTTCGATAGCTTTAGTTTCCCTAGCATGATGCCCTATTTCTGAAAGGTAGGAGGCACCAAATGTCGAGTGTTTTTAGAATTTTGAACGCCATCAATTCCGAGATTCCATGAAAATACGCTCCTAAGGTGTACACATTATGCCAAAAAAATAAAATCTCACCAACTGAAATTTCAAATTCGAAATTTCAAATTCTGGACAATGGTTATATGCGAAGGCATAATCTTGAGTTCCGCTTTAAAAAGTAACTAAACTGGCATTTTTATATTACTCTTGGGAATTCTTTTTTTCGCTAGATCATCGCCGTACTAGATAATCGCCTCACGCAACTACGCCATTAATTAAAAGCACAATACCAACTCATCCCATATCTTAACTGGCCCCACCCTCCCCTATTTTTTAATGGGGTATGCATGCAGTAGGTCATAAAAATCTTTGTGCCTGCAATCGCTGAGTGCTTTTTATATTAAGGTCATATTCGAAAATACATGAAAATTACAACCTCCGGCAAGATAGATTGAAGCCATGATCGAATCAATTCAATTTCATTGTCATCAGGTATAGTGAAACCTAGGCTAAAGTCAAAATTGCCAAGGGATGTCCATAATGCCAGGTACTATCATCAATTCTTTGGTACATTGTCATGGACAAGCTATAAAAACAAGCTATAAAAAGAGATCACCTTTATTATCCTGTAAATAACTCAATATGAAAAAAACAACATTGAAATATGTATATAACGTTCAAAATCTGTCAATTTTTAATGGATTTATCTGATTTGAAAGCGTGATACAAAGCAGTTGCCATTAAATTTAAGTGCCTGTAATTCGTTTCCAATTGGTAAATTGCTGACTGTTGCATACGAAACGATATCTCATCCATTTGAATCGAAAGTAACAACCACGAAGGTGTTATAAAAATGGATAATCCATCGATAATCGTTCAGGTATCACGACATAGTAATTTCACTGAAAAGGCAAACACAGTAAAACTTTCTAATAAAATTTGAATTTAGCCAGTGGCTAATTTTCATGATCATCTCAAGATTTTCATATTTGTTGGCTTGATCTTAACGAAAACAAGTGTCCATGTTTGGATAGACTTTTAAGGTCTTTGGATCAACAAATCCAAACGGCTAACAGGTATACCCCTATATGAAATTGGTGTAATTAGAGATAACCGCCGCCGCCGTCGTAGAGAAAAACAATAAAATACAAGAGTATCAACGGAACAACTTTTTATGCCTCAGGGGTGTAATTCATTGATTTGTAGATTGCCAGTAAAATATTGTTCCAGATGTGAGGAAATTTGTGGGTAAATGTAGGCAACAACTCGTGTCTGTCTCACCTTTAGCCAAGTGATCGTGCTAAAGAAGTGCTTATCTGTGATATATCATGGGAAAGTTTCGCAGTAATTTTACCTCAATTAAAATGAAATGTTGCCACTAGGTGAGAAGAATTAAAAGGCTGATGCCTGTGATATTTAAGTGTTTGATGGATGAGTGGTTTGGTGAACGATTAGATTCTCTTCCTTTTCTAGAAATTTATATTTATTTCGAATATCCCTTTTTATCCTTCCTTAGCATAGAACTGAATTCTTTTTTTAAGGTATTACCAAAACTCAAAGGGCAACCCTATAATAAATATATCACAGCTTAGTCGGAGGAAAGCTTTAGGAAAGAGGAGGTTAGGAAATTTTAACCTGACAAATGTTGCAAGTGAGCCACAATTTTTCGCATGAGAGTTTTTTACTGTGCAACAGCCCAATGGCTTCGTAAGTACAATTCTCGTCAGTAGAAAAGCCTCAACCACAGGTACTCAAATAAATCACCCCACACAGAGAAGAAAACCTGCAGACGTGTGCCTCAGTCCGCTCAGCCACCGGCATAGATTCTAAAGGATTTCTGTTGATTCCTCTGTAGAGTTCTCCCTCAAAACAACCATACCATTTTACATTTTGTTGGTACACAACTATCAAAAACATTTCAAAACACATTTCTAAATTTTAAATAACTTTAAACCGAAACAATAATTCAACTCCACAAAATGCTCCACTTGCGTCATGGAATATTTGGCATTACACACATCAGTTTCAGTTTTGTTGTATCCTAGAAGAACTAATAAAATTTTAGAAATGCGACGAGAATGAAATTGGTGTGTGTGTGTGTACTAGAAACCAACCCAGAAAGCGAATAATTTTACGTATTTTCTCAATTGTCTTTACGTGTTCGGAATACTCATTGACTGCGGTATAAAATCCAATAATTCTCCATACACAGGGAATGCTGGTTTTGCTGTAAATACAATTTGTGAAAATCTATAAATGATATAAAGCGTGATATTAGGGACATGAATGAAACTCAAGGAGGATACATTCTGTTATGACATTTGAATTGGCTTTTCCGGATGTAATAATTGTAAATATTTCAGGAAGAAATAGAGAAGGGAAAAAAGTTTCTGTTGGACTGCTTTTTATTAGTAGTTTGAATGGAAAATGATTTTAGGGTGAATTTTCTAACACATATAGTTTTACAAGATGGGGATAAGAAGCATTTTACATTCACTGGGGGTGGTTTAAATATTAAATAGAAATTTACGCCGAGATTGAATATTGAATAGGATACTTTGCAACATAGCGTGTTTCTTCAATCTACTAAAAAATGTCATACTCGGTTGGGATAGTTTTTGGATTTCTGGTCGTGGTATTAATATCCCGGTATGAAATTGAGTAATTGATGAACACGGTAATGAATAATTTCATCGAAGAATAATACACGTCGCTAGTATCAATGACATGGTAAAAGGGTAAGATACTCTTGATACCTCGAAATGGCCTCAGAATGCACATACTCCCTCCTAATTCCATTTCAATATTAATAGCGTATGTGTAGAGTACCTTTCCTGAGAGACATGGTTGCACAATATACAAGTACTCTAAAGGGAAGCTCAGAGATTTTTTTTGCCAGCAACTCTGACTGCCAACGTGTTGTGTTTGGTCCATGGTCCTGTAAATACCCGAAATTCTGTTTAATATGGCCAAACCATCGCAAACGTCTTAATAGTAGTCTTTGAGATGAGTTTAGTGCAAGCCCCAGACGATATATACCTCCTTATATTCCCTTCAATAAGATCCTGTATATGAGGACATAATACTAAACTCTCCTGAATAATTTCCAGAAATCTAACATAATTTTTGTCAATTTAAAACTCTCATTAGATAAATTCACTGCACAATTCAAATGTAAACCATTGCTAGATTTTACCGTTATATCGTTGAATTGCTTCATCAAAGCCCTAATTGCATTCAAAGCAATCCAATTCATGAATCGCACTAGATAGGTCTTTGTCGATACGTTCGACTATGATTCTCGCCATTAAGAGAGTGCTCCTTTTGTAAATCTGCACAAATGGCCTAACAATCCCTCTAAGTACAGCACCTCATGGAGTCGTAGATACATATGACAGTGAGATTCTATTGCTGGGCATATTTTACATAGGATAAATGCAACAGACATTTAGGCCAGGTAACCAATTGATCTCTTCCAGAGATTCTACTGTTGGATAAATGTTTTTGGGATTTGATTTGCTGTTGGAGCCGCGGAAGTGTACTAGTAGTCCCCTAAGGTATAGATAGGCTGAATTTGTTGTTTATATCCGCAATGAACTTTGAATCTTTGGAATCTTTGGTGTTGTGGTGTTGTCACATGGTACAAATGGATTAGATGATTTTGCTTCAAGGGAAATTTTACATTCATCAATGAGAGTCAAGTCATTTTGGAGTTAGTTATCTTTTGAATGGACGAACGATGGACTGCAAGCATGAAGGGGATAGTAAAAAACTGTCACTAATATTTCTTTACCTCATTATTGAGAATGACGAGAATATTGAGAAACTACTTTCAAGTTGAATACTAATTTAATGTAATTTATCATAATTACGTAGCGATATCGGAAGAAAACACAAACTTTTTTCTTTCGGTCAATGATTTTCGGTTCATTTTCATACGAAAGGAAATTTCTTTTCTTAACCCATTTTTCATCATCTGTTGGAACTATCTGAAGTTGCGTCTGGTACTTTAGGTCATAACAGCATGATCACTATGTTAATTATAGCTTCCTTGTGTAATTTTTTATTTTTATATTTTCAGTTTCTGTAAGCTTTGCTGTTTCCTAGACTCATAATGGGTATATGTTTTCGTACATTGTTAAAAACTAAAATGTTTCATTTCCAGTACTATTGGATGGTACTCTTAGCCATCATCCAATTTATAGCAACTCATCCTATTTCACTCACGATCCTCACTCATTTCACTTTAATCTTGGTAATCGTATGAGAACCACAGACATGTGATAGCATCAAGAATCGACATCATTCCTGTTCTCCTGCTCGCATTTGACCCTTGATCCCAAATTAATCCCGACTGCTATATTAGCTGAAATCAGTTCCCACAGTCTTTTATGTAACAACAAATTGCCCAGCAACAATAATTTATAACAAAGTGCACTTATGCACGTTTCAATGCTCTCATGTAGTATTCTCCTGCCTCTTAAGGGATAAACAGTAATCGATAGCAGTGTTTAATGCATATCTTAACCAGGGCTGGCTGCTGTCGGTGCAGGCCGATGCATATTTTCGCACTGCATAAACATCAACTCGAACCATTTACATAACGACTTCAGCGGCCGATTTATATCTTAATCAACGTTAAACAGGTTTCGTTCCATCGCGTCCAGACTCTTGTGGAAAACGACAAGGAGTAAAAAAACCGCATCTCGTTGAGGCATAGCCCAATTAAGAAGTGCGAACTGTCGAACGGTCCCCGAGCAATCTAAGCCGTGCCATGAACCCCAGCCCATAAAAGATCAAAATGGAGAGCACAAATAGCGCGGTTAACACGATCAAAATATGTGTAAACGGCAGGCTAAATAGTGCCGCGACACACGATCGCCCCATTTGTGCTCATATTCTTGGCGACCATTAGCGATTAAGGAAAGCCAAGTGAAGTACACATGCGCGATACAATTGCTCCTAAAGAGGATTGAGGGGGGATTGAGGTTCGGCGAGCCGGGTGAGTATAGCTAATTTTTTTGAAAATAATTGTGGCGCCATCTGATGTGGCATTAATGGGCGCTTTAACGGCAGATACTTTGCACGGCTGCTGCTGCTGCTGCTGCTGTTGCCGACATTGAACGACGACAGTAGAAATGCAACGATCCACCAACGCAAACCGAATGCATTTTTTGTCCCCCTGGGATGGTTTCAACTGCAGACTGATTTACGGATGGATTGCGCTAACAAGGCTTGAGTCAGAAATTTATTTACTTGACTACTCGACGATCGCGTGCAAGTTGCCCTCCGATTTGTTATTACTGTACGACGTCATTGTGGGTGGTGCTTGAGAACTTTGTCCTTGCACGTAATATCGTAAAATATTAGCAATCCGCGACAGGTACTTGAAAAGGTAACCAGAAAATGAAAGTAATTTATTTTGACTGGAGTTGGTGGGCAACAGGAAGGTAAGGAACTGTGTAGACCCGTAGAGAAGCAGTAACTTTTGCCGGATGGGAAATAAAAATGGCTCCATCCAGGCTTCTTAAGAAGGGTTAAGAGGATTAAGCGCAGCCATAAATTTCATGGGTTTCAAGAATCTGTGGGCACAAACCATTAATAATAAGAATTGTTGGTGGGTACTTGTGTGTTTTCACTCTCTTCTGTTGTGCCTTACTGTATGTTGAAAAATAATAGGCGGAAAAGTTACCTTTGATAAAAGAAAAGGTCATGAAGGTGATTTTCGAACTTTTAACGTTTTAATTGCCATATTCTAAGTGGAGTACCAAAAGATTCTGTAATAGGTCCACATCTATTTTTTCAATTGGAAGTATTGGAAATTCTTTCGTAATTCTCGTTACTTATGTTGATAAGATCCTCCAACGGTTGGGTATTCTGAGAAAAGGCTACTAAAAGTTAAAATCGAATTTACTTATTCAAATACAGGGCAAAACTTAAAATGCTTTACTAAAACTTTGAATAGTTTCATGTCGTATGGATTTGCTGGAGTAAAGTTATGCATTAAAAGTTACAAAGCAACTATGAAGTAACTTTGAAGTCCATTATGAAACCTCTGTTTATGCGATTCCAGAATATAGGAATTGACTCTTATCTAATTAGTTCTTTCCCATGAATCTCTGTAACCCACCGTTGTCAACATTTCAAAAGAAACCTTACAAAAATACTACAATGTCTCTAATCCCTTCCGATAATAAATCACAATTTTGTACATACCAAAAACTCCAACCCCTTTTCAATCCCCTAAATTCTAGGAAAAGGAAAATTTGAGCATTGTCGTAGCGACTTAGTGAAATTGAATTTGATGACTCATACTGCCACAGGGAGCCCCGTAATTTATCAAAATATCGAGCCGGAAAATAAACAAAAGAAGTTATGCCGCATCAGATGAACTTTCTCCATTTTTCCGGTTGATATGCCACTATAACTGGAAAGTTATTCTTCGGCAACTGAATGAGTCACGCCGCACAGGGTATTAAGGGATACAGAGGGGCGGTTGAGGTAAGAATAGAGTCACCGCGATTTCCAAGAATCACTAGAAATGCAGACGACACAGGCGAGACTTAAGTAGGAAACGTAACCGTGAATAGACAGTCTCCAGACGCTATATACTCCTTCTCATCATCATTAGTATAGTAGTTGTACTCCACCATCGGTAAGACCCACTCCAGTTTCAAGTTTATCCTGACGTGTGAGTTAAGCTTCCTCTAGGATACTTGTCAGGATGATGTCTCCTCCCGCAATATCTTTTCTTGTGTGTGTGTTTGTGTGTTTGTGTACGAAACTTTTCCTAGAAAAAGAACACTTCCGAGTTTTAACATCCTCCCAAATGTTGCTGTACATTTGCTGCAGAAAGGAATGGAAAAGGAGAAGTTTTTATGTTTTCTACATCCTACAAGCAGTTGATGCAATTTCAAGGACCCAAACTTATTTCGATCATTTTGGGTGGAGGTGGAGGATATGTTTTGTGTTTTATGTCGTAGAGAGGAAAGACTCGTGCCCATCGGTCCCTGAAAAACATCAGCACTACTTGTAAATGGAACCAGGCTACAAGTGTTCATAAATTCTTGTAGTTATGGGGCGGGTATGTGGCTGTGCACTTGAAATTTATTTTTCCCCTTCCTCCTCACCACCACCAACATTCCCAAAGTTTATGAAAAATTGTTAATTTGAGTAGTTCAAGTTTGCAGATTTTCTTGAGAAAGTTTTAAGAGTTGGATGATGTAAGAGAGAGGTGGTAAGGTGATTTTCTGAAATTTTTAAAATTGGTGCATTAAAACTAATGAGCATTTGTTATCTTACTAATTTTGATGGACTAGCTTTACCTAGAAAGAGCTAGCCCACCATTCTCTGATTCTCTTTTAAAGCAAAATTTTAGTAGGAATAAAAAAGGAATAATTTTTTCCAAATGTGATTTTCTTTAAATTTATAGAACGTTGACCTATTCTGCGATTAAGTGGCCCACCGCTTCTCTAAAACTCATGAAAAAAGGATCCACAGACTTGTCTTGTCTTTATGTACTTAACATTGAACCCTAAATTTAAATATATGATCCTCAACACCTAAAATCTTCTCATATTTCAATGTGCCATTATTAATCTGCCTATTTCCTTAAATAAATTGACCCTAAAAAGCTTATTTCGTCGATCCCTTTTCTATCCCCCCAAAAAAAAAGTTCATGACTTCCCTGAAGATTTGTTTACTTTCCTTTCCACCTGAAAAAAAAGATAATCTGGGAACAGTTACACCTGAATAGCCAAGCCGAACACGTAGACAAGACACACTGTAAAGGTGTCTGATAGCATGTCACGTGTGATTACCTCCATAATAGCATTTTGCAGATTAAGGCTGACCCAAAATACCGGCAACAAGACCCATTCCAGTCAAACAACCATCTACTGACTGATGGAACTGTCCACAAAAATCGTTCGGGGTAATCCGATTTGATAAAATTAGGTGTGTGAAATCCATGAGAAACAACTGGACTGGGTATAGAGGAAGACATTTATCCGATAGATTCCCTGAATTATTCCTGTTGCATAATGAAATGACCGCTGCGTTGCGTTAAAAAAGCCATGAAAGAAGGAGTGCCAGGAACATTCGCCTCTGGCAGTAATTAAAATAATTTTCTGAATTTATGGAGACTGTTGCCATGAAAAAGTGGATTTCTTTTCAGTTTTTTCTCGTTTCTCTGCCTTACTACAACTACCATAAAGAGCTCCACCGAGCAGGCCGGGAACATCCTGGAAGATAGAATTCTGCACCAGATGGGATCTATAATAGTGTACAGCAGGCGTGCTTGTCTTTTAGTGAACGGTTTAATTTAATAAGACTTCCTCGTTGCCTGGCCCTTCTTGTTCCATTGCAGCCAGGGTTATGAAACTAGATAGCTTCAGTATCTGTCGTCTTAATAGTTTTCATAAATTTCCACCTTTTCCCGAGGCACAATGTACGTCACTCTGATTTTAATGGAAAAATTCCTCGGGAACACCAAAGCCCAACGCCCCAAGAGATAAAGTACAAGGGCGCAATATGATAAATATATTCTTTGCACTTGAGAGTTTCCCTTCCTGGTGCATTTTACTGTGGTACTTCTACGGATGCTTTTAGTCCGTATCAAATAGCGACTTTTCGTAAACTCTTCATTGTTACGCTATCTTCATCTGAAACCCTGAATCCAGTCAGATCTTTTTTCCTTTGGTTCAAGATCACCGATTTAAGTGCATGCAGCCAGAAAATCTTGGCGACATGAGGTGATATAGTCAAAAGGGTCTTTGTAAACACGATCCCCTTGGTGTCATCGGTTGGTGTCTTGTTTCTGCACATATTCTGGGCAGATTTTCTCTGTTGAACTTGTGGTGTTTGGGTTACTTTGGTACAAATTTTCTTGTATATATTTCTTTTTGCATAAATTTGCATTTCTCGTTTACTTGTTAGTTGTTTGATTTTTCAACAAGTGAGTGCTCTCAGTGACTGTACTCTTTTTCAGAAAAACAAAAAATTGTCATTTAAAGCTGTGAAAGGTAGTAGTCACTCTAGTCTATAGATACATTGGAAGTAAATTGAATTTCTAAAAGTAGAAGGCGAGTTGGAGAAATTGTCTTCTTTATTGCAACCTGGACAAAGAGTTCATACTAACAGGACTGTCCATAGAGACCTGTTCCTTTACTTCTATATATTTGAAAGAAAGGAACTGGTAAAATGAATCTCATGCTAATGCCTTGTCTATTTCGAGAACTATAGGAACTTGGAGTAGGTATCATTTTTAAGGTGGTAGTCAAAACCTCATTTGTTTGGTATTCTATAGTTAACTTAGGCACACGTTTTAATCAATTGCTATTGTTTCGCGACGCTAACAATCTCTCACGTCTTTACAATTAAACAAGTAATGTTCATTGGCTCTCATTTCTTAACTTTCCTTCACCCAACTAAGAATATCCCCCAGCATCTCTAATCAATGGACGGACTAGAGTTTTCCCATCAATTAAGAAATTGCAAAATGTCTTAATTGAACCGAACGCCTTCACTTATCACTTCAGCAGATGATAAGGTTCAATTAAATTGCGTTAATTGGCAAGCGAAGTCTTGTGAGCCAGATGACCCCATCCCATCCCGGTTACGGCGCATTCAACTCCCAGAATCACTCAACAGAAATGCAACCAACAATTATGCAATTCCTCTGCTGGAAATACTCCAAGTGGGACTCCATATGCTCCCCATCAATTTCTCTTTGTTTCGGATCTAATCGTGTTGCGTCACTATCAATCAAAAGTTTTAATTGCGGATCAATTTAGTGGTCTGTGAACCGATTAAGGCATTCATCGGATTCGATTCAGTTGCGGTTGCAGCACATTTGACTCTTTTCAACTTCACATCACCAACGGACAACAATCGCCTCCATCTGGACGCCCACCATAGTACTTCAGTTTCAATTAAATTCGTTCGATTACTTTGCAGTGATATATTCCTACCACGATGCGGCGATAATTAAAATTTGTCTATGGCAGGATGGAATCCCTGTGTGATTGATGGTGTTCAGAGTAGTTATTCGGATCGCTGGGAGTACTAATGCCACAAGTTAAGTCACCAAGATAATGTTCTACGGTTGAGTGGGAAGAAGGTGTATTTCAAGGTAACAGGGTACGACAATCTTGTAATGGAGACTTCGGAAGTTTCTGAAGGTATTTTTGTGGCTCTGATGGTTAACACGAAAGTTCTCAATGGGTGTTGCCTTTTGAGGCATACCAGTGGTTCCACTGAATTGCCTCCTCATATGAAATAAAATTGATTAAAATTTCATAAAGGTGGAGTGCGTTTTTTACCAAATTGGATTGCCCATAAAATTTTATTCTAACGAGTCCGAAACTACTTCTCGGTGTGATTTATTTCGAATTTATTCCTCACAGCTCCCAAATTGGATTGCAGGCTGCGAACGGGTTAAAGACTTTTTTTTTATCCACGCGCGATGCAACCTCTCGAGTATTTCAATTTTTTTTGTTAAAATATGAGAGTTAGCAAGCAATATAAATAATTTTTATGATTGTATTTACACCTACAGTGCATTTTTTAGCGTCGACTAAAATGGTTCGAAATAAAAACGGACAGTTCGTTACTAATGTTCTAGACATCTTCAATGAGTGGTTAACCATTTTTAATATCGCTGACAATCCTCATACACGACAAATTCATGTCCTATCGGAGGAAACTTAAAAATAGAAAAAATCCAGGACCCGACGTTATCGACAATTAAAACTCTCTTTGCGTTGCTACTACCTTCATACAGCATTGTTTTCTTTTCCAAAAATAGGTCAAGCCAAGAACTCTATATATTGTCTAGTGCTTCCCAACACTTCTTAATAAGTACAACCAAAGCCAAACACAATGTACCGCGGCATCTCATAATTACGAAGTGTATTTTTATCACTTTGCATCAAAAAGCAGTACAAAAGTTAACTTCAGAAACTTTCCATAATTATGCTCAACTAAGCGTTATGGAAAGTACTTTTCCAGTGGTACACACTATATACCTACCTCAGCTCTACCATGATTTCCTCGAAATCCTTTCACGATTTCCTCACTTCTGCCATTATGATGAGGCGATGCGATTTCATCCTTCCTTTCCCGTATTTGATACGCGACAATAAGTTGAAAAGAATACTCCGACGCCTTTTCACATTACGCTTTCACACCTTTGTACAAAACACAAGAGTGAGGATGAATAAAAGTGCCGGAAAACAAGATCTTCTAGGATGCGGGGAACGTGAACGCTCCTCCCTCCAGTCCACACTCAGGCGCTTTTATCCTTATGAGTACAATTCCCATATGAAATGTAGCCATTGTAGGTATTGTTGTCGCAAAAAATACGCCAAATCTGTGTAACCAGCATTTCTTAAATTAACACGCCTTTCACTGGATAATAAAACGTCTCTCCGGCGAATTTAATAACTTAAAGTCGCCCGCCCCCCCTCCAGCCAGGCATTCGCTGGCTCTAACGCACCTGAAAAAACAAGGACAATAGAAAAACGTTTTGGAAGTAAACGAATTATGGTGAGACCTTTCAACGGCAGCCCCTTGTTGATTCCGAAGTAATTAAGGCTTTTAGAAAACCTTTAGTTCACCTAATTTTCGCACTCTGCCTGCCATCTCAGTACAAACTTTGTGACGGAAGGACCGGGCTGCTACTCTACTCTACGACAACCTTAAATAAGCAATTTATTTCCTGGTTGGGTTGGGTTGGGTTGGGTGGAAAAAAAAGGAAACTCCTGGGAGAATTGTTGCCATATGGCATATGGTTTCTATTCAAAAGGCAGCAGCTGTTCTGTAACTGTTATAAGAGCTTTCCACATATAAAACGGCAACAAAAGGCCAAAGCTCTATGCAAATCCCCAAGAAGTCCTTATCATAGAGGGACCGGCCGGGATGCTGACAGCAAATGGCAAAAGGAAAAATTATGCTAAGCCTGATGTCGCTGTTTGATATTTTAATTGGGGGATTTTGCATCAATTAATGGGGGTCTTGGCATTTCTGGCTGGTGAAGCCGCAGTCATTTATGCTCGAAGAAAATACATTAGTAATGTGAAGGAAGACGTTCCTATTATGTTTTGTGGTTGTCTTATAGGGTTGCAGCTGCAGGTGGATTGACATTACTTTTGATGGGTAAGATTACCATTTCAACTGGAGCTGTCACAAAACATCTCGTTTTGAATATTAATCATTTCCTCTGGGTATTAAGTAGTTTCAGGTATCACGGAGGGGTATACTAAGAGGGAAGTGCCAGCTTTGGGGGTTTAATATTTTCTAGTAAACTTGAGCGAACTCAAAACTGAGCGGATTCAAATGTTGATCGGACTCAAATTTGAGTGGAGTGAATCGAATGATTGATAACTTCTCTAGGCCTTGATTGCAATTACCTGGAAAAGATTTTGGTAGTAAACAATTCTTAGTGGATTTGGCTGAAGCCCCACATTCTTTGAAGAAAGAAAGTGCCAACAAGGAACAAAGAATTCAAGTGCCATGAATCACCGAGGTGCACTCGAAAACCAGCTCGTTCAGTAGCCAAGTTGAGGAAGCACATGCACCCTATACAGGGCCTAGGGCTTGTCCATATCGTCCTCCTTACACCTTTGTCTAGTAATGCTTCGGATTTCTCTTCGTCATAAAGTTACAAAATGAAATGTTTTTGAATAAACTGCATAACTAAAAAAAGGCAATATATCCCCTGCCAGGTAGCATGATATATACATCTCGCGTTAAATTGAAATGTGACACCAACAAAGTCAAAGTGAGGAGCAATAAAATCCGACAGTGAATCCCTGTTAATGCAGTGGCCAAAATGATAATGATTACAAGGCAGCAAATTATCTCTGGATGGCAGCAAGAAGGTGGACAAGTTTTACATTTCAATAACTCGACTGAATGCTGCGACGAGTTTTAATGTCCATCACGGCGTGATTTTGCGGATGATAATAATTTTTTATTACTTTTATCGCCTGCTTTATTGCTGCTAAAAATTTCCGAGAATATTCACTTTATTGCTGCTGGAGCCACTCAAACTGTCGCGTATTTACGGATTGCCGGCCGCACAACTCTGTGATATTATCATAAACAATCCTCCTGTGGTCCTACCGCAGAGACCGTGGCAATTAACAAATCCTAATGATGCCATTGAAATGTCCATTACACCAGTCCTACTACTGTTGCTGATGGTTTCCCGTGATTCGGCCAACAAGAGTATCCCCCTATCCCCCTCTCCCGGTCTCCGTTCTGTTTTCAGCCTATCTACTCTGGTGGATTCACAGGCACGTATTTTGATGCGGATAGGACATCCTTTTCATAAAGACACTTCTGATGCCCCATGGTGATGAACGCTGTGACTGGAATTTCTAATCAGGAAATGGAGATCGAATTAATTTTCATTAACTGGCGCTCGGTGCTTCCATTAAAATATGCCTACAATTTGTGAATGGATGTGCTCAGTCTACCTAGTCGAACTTCTTGTGTTTGCACTTGCGCTCACCCTTGTTTCCAGTCACCTTGGAGATTTTTCAAGTACACCCCTCCACCCCCTGTTTTACCTGATTCAATTCCTAACGTGAAAAATGGGATTTAGTTTCGAAATGCCTGTGTTAAGATTTCTTTTCTTTGCAAATCCCCCAAGTTGGGGGAGCTGCTGGAGCATTGACATTGTGACAGAAATTTATTTTCCGTCTTATCGTCGAGTCGTTTTCTATGGGGATATGGAAAAATTTGACATTCTATAGGGCTGGAATCTCAGTGGGAGCTAGGAACAGCACCAGTACAGAATGGAAATCGAACCAAATCGAACACTTGTGCTGGTTTCGCTATAGATCTCATGATTTATTGATCATCTCCTTGTCGGCTAGCTTCAGCCTTAAACGAGATATATTCAAAGACATCGTTCGTTCGTTCCTTTTTGCTAGGAAAGTTTTGTTTGATGTTGGCGGCGTGTTCGTATCGTAGATAGAAATACGCAAGGAGAACATTGCTCCTAGTTCGTCGTATGTAAATTTTCACTATATTCTTTGCGAACAAGTCGAGAATTGGAAATGTTGGAAATGGCATTGCCATTGAACGAGATATTGATCTGGGAGGTCAGTGGTATTAATGTCGTGATATTGAATTCTTGCTTTGGGCGGTTAAGGTATGTCGACCTAAAAAGTCCCAGACAGTTTGCGGATTTGATTTAGAACTTTACCACTTTTATGATGATAGAATAGAAATAAATTTTCACGAGCCATTGAACTAGATTGGACCGTCACGGTGAATTGAAAGGAGATTTTCTTAGATTAGTTTTTCACAAGGGTCAGTTAGTACGTGCTGGCTGCATGCTAATATTTTAAAAAGTAAATACCTACCTTTCAGTTCTCTACCATAAATTTAAGAATATATACTTTCTAGAAAAGGGCTCAGGAATTCAGAGTTGAAGAGGAAGAAATCTACCTAATTAAGATTGCTGGATCTTCAATGAATACTAAAAATGTTTAAATTGGGTGAACTTAAAATAGAGAGAATTCGAGTGTGACTTAAGGAAATTAGACAATACCAAGTCTTGGATGTATTGAAGACCTGAACATATTGTCTCAGGTGGTATGAATGGCATTTCCACAGGAGCCCATTAATGACTTCAAATGTAGTATACACAAAAGTATAAAATACTGCCATTGTAATTCAAAGCGAAGCAAAGCAAATCATTAATAGAAACAAGAAAAAGACTGGGTAAAAAAGTGGAGCCTTGTGTCATTCCAAGGTGAATTGATGATTTGAGGCGATAGCTTCACAATAAATTTGATTTATGGTAATTAATAATATTGCATCAGTTTCAGTTCTATCTAATGACTATCAGTTTCTTTGAATCGTTAAAATCTTAAACCAAATTAAACTCAGCCTCTTGAAACAAAGTCTCTAGAGAAGAAATGTAAATTGTGTCTGTCAAATATTTTCCGGACAATGTACTTTGTGTGTAACATTTTATTCATGAAAATTTTCCATCTATCATGAAATTTCGCCCTCAATTACATCAAGCCTTAAAAGCATTCATAAGGATTATTCTATGAGGTGTTGGGCTTTTAGCCAAATCCGCTCCATCTAATGCAGATTGATGGTGGTAACGAATGCGTGAGTGACGTGCTGTTAAACACAGGTGCCCATTACCAAACCCACCAATTCTTCACATTCAAAAATCAAATCACTTCGGATCTTGACTAATCTCTCAATTCTGTAAGCACTAGGGGGGTGGCACACGGCCAAAAGTAATTTGCACACCACACAACGGTCTAATGACTACAAATAGCCACAAAAATATTTCTGAATAATTAAGGAGTCTCCGGGCACGAAAAGCCTTTTCCAAATAATTTTTTCCTGCTTTTTAGACAAAGCATATTCATCCACCCCAGTAATTGTGTCTAGAAATTTCACCCTTAACCTATCAAATTTGGAGGGTATCCCACCGACAAGTACCACACCAAAAGTAGAGAAACTCAATTGAAGGGGGGAGCTAGGGTTAATGTTGGAGGCTGGTTCAATCACTCCCCGTCAATGATAAATGTGTGAGGCACGTATGTCGTACGAATTGCCATTTCTAAATTGATGGGGCGGAATCCGGCTTCTATGAGCATCGTGCGGTTATAAATGTCTGTTGCAGCTGGATTCCAACCTCGACATTATCAATTTTTCATATATGAGTGGGTGAAGTGCAATCTGGGTATAGTCCACAGATTCCCCCCATCGATTTATCATCCACTTTTGGTAAATTTTTTATTCAGCTCCAAGCCACACGCCACCAATTTTAAGGACGCACATATAAGTCTAAGGACAATTTCTCAAGCGGATGCAATTTCTGAATGATTTATATATGAATTTGTAGTTGCGGCAATTTATTCTGTTTATACGAAATAGTCGTCTGTATAGACTCTCCTTGTATAGAAAGTTCCAGGATAAAGTCTGACCTTTGCTTGTTCTTGTTCTGTACTTTAGCAGTTCAATGCATTTCCTTTGACGAATGATCTTTTCCTTCCCAAGACAAGACAACTCAGCTTGAGGCTAGACAAATATATTCCGAGCCGGCAGAGTAAATAGAGTCTTCAGCCAGCGTATGCATTTCGTCTTTAACAAATAGTCGGGGAAGACAACAGAGAAAGGAATATATTCCATATTACAAGGGATAGTATTTGAACAGCCATCAGAAACGTAGATAATGAAGTGTGCACGATAGGCAAATAATCGGAGGCGGCAAGTAGACAACAAGAGAAACATCTGTAGGAATTTTTTTTCTAGACTAATTTATCCCTCGGAGAGTGCTTTGCGGTAAGCTAATTGAAATTCATCAGGTGAACTGACCAAAATGAAAGAAATTGAAGAAGTGGGGCAGTTTTTTTAAGAAAAGTTTGAGGTTTTCTCTTTTGTAATTGAAATTGATGAATGGAGATTTAAGCGGAGCTGCGTCTTCTCGAAACTTCCTAAACTCAAATTAAAATCTTTTAAGTGAAATACACCTGTATTTATTTTCTAAGGCCAGACTTCGTTGTTTCTTTCTCTTTTCCAGGCCAAGATTGCACTTTCACATCAAAGGGTACCCCTTAAACTTGGGTCAGATCATACTAAACTGAAAAAAAGCTTGCTTGTCTTTACTCTCTTATAGGTTCGTCCTCCAAAATTCTGGCCACACCCCAGAACTTTCTAAATTCGAACTTGTGGTCTACACAGGTGGAGACCTGCATTCCTATCAGCTCCGCTGCTTGTCATGAGTAGAAATAATAATTTCCTTTTATGTAGAAATTTGAACGGACAGTACGACCATATCATCTGTACATTTCTTAATTAAGATTATTTAGATCAACAAACAGCAATCACTTTGCAATTGCTTGAAGTTTTTTCTATTTAAATCGTGACTGAATTGTCACACCATTATCTACTGCACAGCGTAACTGCTACCATACACTGATTTTCTTAAGTTTTACCGCCTTCAAATATTTATTTCGAAATATTCATCACAATTGTAATTGATCCAAATCTAAAGGTAACAACTTTGTATACGGCCCCCATTCAACACTAATCTGTTGCAGATTTCTTGCTTCAATTAAAGGCAAATGGACAGAAGTGAAAGCGTGTTAGGACAGTTATAGTCATTGGCCGTAAAATCGCATTACGAAGGTAATAAAATCGAGAACATTTGCGCCGGCTACTCGCTACTTGACACTCATCGTTGCTTAACGATTTTGCTTTTATGTTCAAGATAATGTGCCGTCACACACTTCCTAAATCACAACTCCTGAACTACCTTACGATGGAGAGTAATCATGGCGACATTTTAGTTTACGACCAAAGGAAATGACTACACTCATCCCTGATGTCCTTTACATCTTAGCAAAGGAAACTATCTCAAATGGCGAGTGAATTTATCCCAGAAAGTGTCGTAAATTTTCACGCATTCCTTGCATGGCAGAGCAAATCTTTGCGTTGGCAAATTTACGACCTTGAACAAATCGTTATCTTTTAAGAGAGTCATTCAATTTAATCCAAGGATTTATGTCCGTGTGTTTGTGTGTGTGTGTCTGTGTGTCTGTTCTTGGCACACTGCAAGTTTTATCTAATCCTCCTGGGAATCAATTGGATTCACTGGCTTCAATTGAAACATCTCCCTCCTGGCAATCCTATTAGGGTAATGGCAGCCCTATATATGGTTGATTCTGATCGATTCAGTGAATTTATTCGATCGCGTCCGATACACAGACAGTACGACCTCTGGGAGTGTTAATTAAGACAAATGCCCATGTACAGTGCATCGTAATAATAAAATTGTTAAGTGAAGATAGACTTGGAATTTTCTTTAGGAGTCATGCTGTAGTTTCTTCGTTCCAAGCAGTCTCCCTTTGAAAGTTTTATTGACTAAATTTGAGTGCATTAAAGTTTGAAGCGATATTATTTTTTTCTGGGGAGAGAATTGTTATTGATGGGGTGATAAATATTAGAAGGGAATTAATGAAAAGTTTCATGTGGAGAAATTGAGAGATTTATGGACAGTAATAAGAGTAGCACAGCAAAGGTAGAGAGTGAGATCTTTAATGGGCATTCTTTAGTTTCTAGAAAACGAATAAAAATTTTTTCACCGATATGATCGTAATAATTTATATACTCATTTTTTCAATACAAGTCTTTTAACACAAGCTAAATAATCCGCGACTACTTATTTATTAACCAAGGCGTCAGTTTAATTCTTTTTCACTTTTTTTATATTCTTTATTCTAGAAGTGGTTCAATTCAGAGCGAGAACCCGGATGAAATCTTATATTGTTTCATGTTAGTGTTATAGGATCTTCTTATATTTATTGTATAAGGGTGCAGGTAACATTTCACATTTCAGGGTATAGTTTTAATATCATTTCATCTTTTTGCCCTATTTTAGCACAAGAGTAGATTAGAGAATTTTGTTTTGATCCTTACGGCTAATTTGAGTTGGATCATTTCACGGTACTAATCCTTCTGTACAGAACACAGACTATATTAGAAGTCTCGTTAGGAGCAAAAAATTGTTTTGTCAAAATAAACTTTTACGCTTCATCACACCTATCATGGATTTCTTACTATCGCTTGATGGCTTTTCGACGCTATAGAATATTCGCTTACTTCTACATAGTCTGTTATCTAGATTTTGGATTCAGACAGGAATATGCCTAACCTTCTGGTCATTCTACTGACCTGAAAGAGCAAGCGAAACGCTAATTATGATCTAGACGTATACAGTATCTCACAAAAGTAAATGGATGATCCAAAATACAACACAAAAAGTTAATTTCATTTTATTATTACTATTGGTTATTCGAAATATAATACATTCCTTTTATTTTATTTAAAAAAGCAGAAATGTTTTGATGTGAAAATGTGTCTTTTGAAACAAGAAACGATATAATATTCCGAAATAAATCTTTAAAACCTTTTAACACAGACTGTACAGACCCTCATATTTCCAGTGGAACATTTTCAGCCTAAAAGTATGCAAATCATCGTGATTTCATATTTAACATTTGTACAGTCCGAACAGACGACCACCAACTTTCACTCGAGCTACAACTAAATCTTATTTCCCTCTATTAAAAAATTTCCACGAAAATCATCTATTTTCCACCATTGTTCTTATCAGTGCTTCTTTTTTTTCTCCCTTACAGGAAGTTTTATCATACTCAAGATGTCTACGTCGCCAGTGGTAAACGACGATCCCGACAAGTTATTAAACGAATGGCTCGGGGAGCTGGAGAATCTGATTGGGGTAAGTACTAAATGCCGACTTTATAATCTCACTTTTACCGTACTTGATTCGAAAACAACCCAGAAACATCACAACAAAAATAAAACTAAATAGCTTAAGTATAGAAGAAAAAAGAAAGTTGAAGTCGCATTTATAGACGGAATCAGGATTCAGGAGTAGCAACGGCATTCGATATTCAACGCCATTAAGAAGAGATGGGGGTGGATATAATGTCCCGCAGACCTCGTTTCCACTTACATTGAGGGGGGATACCCGTGATACAGACGCCCAAATCATCTATGCTTTTTGCTATAGAGATGTTCCTCGTTGTGACAGTGCTGTCAAATGATGATGACAGGACGCTGATGATGATAGAATGATTCAAGAAAAACCGCGATGGGGGTATGCAGAGGGTGGAAGGATACGTTGATGGCTGTGATTCGGAATTGAATGGAAATGAGGCTGCTTTTACAGGCCGATAAGACTTGTTTGGATTTTTTGAAAGCTTTAAGGGATTTTATGCTCGTACAGTGATTTTTGGAAATGTTTGAAAGGTAGCAAAGTTTTTGGAATGTTATGGCTTTTTATTCCCTCAAAGGATTTGGGGGTTTTTTTTCAGAAGACTTATAAGTCTATAAGATGTAAGTCTAGCAGATGTAATTGAATAACAGGAAAATTGCAAAGTTTTTATCCGATTTTGTCGTAGCTCTTTATTAATATGATCTTAAAGCCGGTATACACTTCCTCCCCTTTCTGTAAATTACCAAAGGTTGCAGATATAGTCTTTAAAAAACACTAAATTATCACTGACTGTGGAGACCCTCTTGGGATCTTAGCCGCCTTATCAACTACGCCTCTGCAAAGATTGCAATTTTGAGCACATCATCGCTATCAGTGGTTTCTACATATTTGATAAGTCTTCTGGAAAAAAAGCAAATCCACTAAGGACTTGGACCTCTTCGCAGCCCAAATTCAAACAGTCAGATTGATAAATTAAAGGGAAGCCTAAGGAAGCTCTTCAAAAGACCTAAGGCCACTTAACAATAAAAGGTACACAGAAAGTCTCTAACGAAATATAATAAAAAACTCAGGGAAACTGAAAGTAGTACTGAGAAGAGACGGGGGATATATCCAAAACTTGGAGTCCTTACCAGAGTTTACCTGGAAGTCTCATTGACAAACCTCTTTGGTTCTTCCGGGTGGGAGAACCGGTTAAAAGCAGAGAAATTGCAATCTGTACCAGATTAGCCGTTTAGAATTGTCTAAGGTAAAAAATTTGGGAAAGGCTATTTGCTTATTTCAATTGGTTTTAGAGCCAGAAAGTGACAACTGATATGAATCTTCTTTTAAGGATCTTAGAATACCCTCTTATCGATCCTGATTGGTAAACAATCATTTTAATTACTACTTACGAAAAGTGAAGGAGCACATCATAACTCAAAGTGAAATTCTAATAACAGAAAGTGAAGGCGATCATTATCTCCATATCTCATATCTTCCCTCAAAAACCACTTAAAACTCCTTCACAGCGGATATGAACTGCTCAGGTCTGTTTATTCAACCAGTAAATAACTTTCTTTTTATTACCCCCATCTGACATGTAATTATGAGCCAAGAAGTTACACAACTCGCGCACAGAAGGTCCACCAGCTCCCATTGATTAAGCATCCTCGGCTGCCTTCCTTCGACCCGGCATGAGTACAAAAATATCTTATCCACACCACTCATCCACCACTTAAATGGATTTCTCAAGGGCAAGGAACGAAGAATAAACAACATCTTGAATTCCCAAAATAGCTGGGATGAATGTTGTGTCCGAAATGGTTTCGGGGAGCAACAGGAAATCAAAAGGACGTCTTGGGAGCAAATTATATCGAAAAATTAAAAACGAGACAACCGCGGCCACTTGAAACCCTTTTATTCAACCAGACGCTAACAAGCTCGTTAAATTATTAAAGGAATTAAGGTGAGATAGGAACAGGAAATGAAAATTTTATTCCGATCTATTCACGGCTATAGCACGTGTTCACACTTGGTCCCGGCGGATTTCATAAAATAGGATCGGATTGAATGGAGGTCGCCAAGCACATCTTATCTCACTTCTGAAGCCATTTCTCCATTCGTTCGCTTTTATTTTTAATTGAAAGGGGGCGGACCGGAGGACGTGTTGCAGCTGTGAGTTCCCTTTTCAAAATCTTCAATGAGATTTAAGTGATGCTTCCTTTTTTCTTCTGTTCCATTTCTGGGGCTCTGTGCTCCTCGTCTGTTTGTAAATCCATTAAACTGCGCAAAACAGAGACTGACATGCACTGAAGCGAAAGGACTCTTCTGGATGAAACTTGATACGACATAAGAAGGTACTTTCCGAATTCCCTATTCTCCAGCAATCCACTTTGAGTGTAAAATTTAATCCCCAGGTGCCGGGAACTCTATGTATGTGCGAATGTGTATCCCATGTTTGAGGTGCTGGAAAGTAGTGACCAACTTTTTGGCCAGCTAAAAACTAATGAAATTTCAGTAAAGTTATGCAACACTGCAACTGCCAGAAATACAATTAAAAAGAGAAAGCAGGGGGGTTTGCTGCCCACAAACTGGAAAACTGAGTTGAGTTGTGGTTTCCCATTTAATGAGGAGGTGGACACCTTTGTAAACCAAAGGCTGTTTTTGCTAATTCAATTAATTTTCTCACCCCACCTGATGAAGTTACAAACGATTTTCGGCAAAAATGAAATTGGCTAAGAGCCATCAGCCAGCAAGTTAAACAACAGTCCTCATTAGCACTCAGGGGATTTTATTAGCAACAGTGTTGTCACTCCTCACCTCCCCGGCAATAATTTCATCATCTTGTTGTGGAGGGAAAGTGGCAGAGTAGTGTGAAAAAATTCATTGAGGCCGGAAACTTGTCTTAATTTTGCTGATGACTCTGCAACTTGCCGAAATTACGTCAAAGAATTCACTACCGGTGGGCATTTCAGAAGATTGATTACGGCCAATTATGGTCGAAGCGGCGCTAAAGACGGTCAATTGGTTAAGTAATTTCTGGCAGATTTTTTTCTTTGTGCGGGTGGAATCTCTGCTAATGATTTCTTCTCCGTTTTTGGTGCCTTCTAATAGCGATGAAGAGTGATTTTTTCGTTTGTTATTTCGGGAAGAAGATAGGTGCTCGCGTACTTCATATAGATAAAAGAAAAGATAGAAGATAATGTTTGCACATCCAAATCCTTTTGTTTAATAAGGAATGACGAAATTTCACTATAAAAAATGTGTGTGTCGCGTGCAAACAGTAATCTGCAAGAGATATCATTAGAGTAATAGCCACCGTAGAAATAACGGAGCGGCAGATAACAAACATTACGTGAATACGCCAGAGTATCGCTATTTGATGTTACCGATTCGTCGCCAATGAGCTTGAAATTGAAAGCCTTCTTTCGGACTCTGTCTAATACGTTACACACACTCACAGCAGCTAATCTCTCTTTTCTATCTCCAACAGAAGGATCATCGTGCATATCCCCGCATCCATAGAAACAAAAAAAATCCCTAAAATTACACCATCAAAACCATAAAAGACCCACTCCCCTGCGAAACCAGCTCAAATCAAATCACTTTTACCTCCCTGGCATGTGATAGTCGCGTGCCTAACCTCCCCGGTCGGTGACTAAAATCGTCTGCTGCACTAGTCTTACCTTTACCTGCTGGGTGTAAAAAAAGTAGCCCCAACCTGATTACGTTGACTTTTGCTTTCTTGTCGTATTCCACCAAGCCAAACTGCTCGTCCGTCATGTGCTGTTTAGTCAACCAGGAAAGCGCGTCACTATGCCAAGATTGCACCTGCTCCCATCTAAAGGAGCAACTTAACCTGCCTCATGAACACTTGGCATGTAGGTAAATAGGACGGTGTGCCTGATTTGATTTAACCGCCTGCTGGCTGGTGGTAAGCTTTTCTTTGTGTTCGTGGAAATTAATTTAATTTATACGTCGGCTTTTAATTTCATCAGCCGGCAAAGTCAATTCCTTGCGGCGCATTTGCCGTTCAGGTTCAAGGTAAAAGGGCTGAGGTATGCTACAGTGTTGGCAACTGGCAGCTGCAGATTCCTTGCGGTATACCTGTTGACCCTTTACCGAGTCAAACGTGGAAACAGGGTTGAATCCACAGAAGGGTAATTACCTGTTCGTCAGTTGCAGTTCAGTTTTAATGACACGATTTTGTGAGTCAACACCGTGTAATCAAGGGCGATTGTCGATGTGCACTCTTCTCCTGAAATGAATGCCTTTCCTTGGGACTGGGATGCATTCCTCCTTTGGGTTGTGTACCATCAGAGAATGTTTAATATCACGGTCTGAAGTTGACACTCGTGCGGTATTTATCCTACCCCTCCTGCTGGGCTGTGTTTCAGGTTCAAGGATGGATGCTGATGATGGAATTGTAACATCAAAGGATTGGACTCTGTTTACCAAGAGTCCTCAGGAGTGATGGAAAGGGCCTACTTTTGCTGAATGTTTATGAATTTCAATTTCAGATTATAAAAGGATATCAGAAACATATGCGATATTCCCCCCTTTGTGGATCTTGCGTGAACTCATGAAACCACTGTCGTATACTAACCAGCGACGACCTGTTTAAAAATTCGTGCCAAACCTGATGAAGGAAAATTTTAATTTCAAAATGGAATGCAAATGCGGGTTCGTGTGGACTCTTAACACTTCCACGGCTACCACAAGGAATTAATACCTGGTGGGGTCACGACATCATTTTTGGACGTGACGAAATGCCTTTTTCGTATTAAACGAAAGCACGCAATCCGTTTACAGGTGCGGTTGATTACAATCATGTAAACTTGTAATGGAGATCTAAACACGAAGCCAGGTGCCTAGGTAGCCTGTTAGCAGTTTAACAAATTCTCAGGAGAATCAATCTGTTGGGAAGTCCAGAGCATGATTCACTTTTTTATCGATTTTTTTTTTTTTTGATGTGCTTCAAATCACCTTTTGAGTTTTATTTTAATTGTGGTAAGGATCAGGTTGCATCCAGAATAGAGATTGAAAGGAAGACTAATGAAAATTGTAGAAATTAATCGTTTAATATGCAGGCCCCAGGGTAGATATTGTGGATACACATCTGGTTGTAAGAGAGATTTTCAATGACCACTACGTTCAGAACTCGTTTCAACGAATCAACCTTCAATTGAGCATCATCCATTCTCAATTACGGCTATGACCATCTGTTTGCATTTATTGGAGCAGGATTCAGCTCTACGTCCTAATTACTACTTTGAGTTGAATAATTTTAATGGATGCTGCGAATAGAGTCATTGCAGGTTGCGAGATTTTATTTTTAAAAGCACACGAATGGAGTTGCTGAATCCCCTCTCCTCCCCTCGCTATAATCGACAATTGCCAGCAGGTTCAGGAAGCTGCAATTTAGTGTTTGTTCCCGTCACCTGGGATGAACATCCGAAGGAAATTTGCATGCATATACTTATTAAAATTGCATACATTTTTTTTTTGGAAATTTAGATGAAAAGCTATGTGAAAATTTAATGGAATTTCCATGTGTTACGATATGCCTTTAAATGCGATGATCTGTCAGTTCCGATTTTAGAGTCCATTGTAGCTCTATCGATGCGGAAATTGTCCAGCTCCATTTTCTAAAAGGACAAAAAATGAGAGTATCCTTTGTTCGAATTTGTGTTCATAGTGAGTACTTTCCCAATTTTCCCTTACGCTATACTTTCTTCCCCGCGTTAATTTGACAAAATTACCAGGGGCTTATCCCCTGATTTCTGCAAAAGTCATAAAAAAATTGCCAATCCGGCGTATTGGTGGGAAAGTGAGAACGGCACGTACTCCCCCCACCGCCTAAAAGAACCTAATCGAGCATGTTGTGATGAGTATGGCCGTTTTATTGTAAAAAAAACTTAATCTTCCTAATTTATGGTCAATGTTTTGTGACAAATTTCTCTCGAAATTGTGGACCCATACATTCGACTTCATTAAGAACGAAGTGATCCATCCCAAAGTTGCATAGGACACTGTGGTGAATTCGGCTGTGCAACGTGGATTCCATTTAATATATACGCCAAGATGCATCAAACAAATATCAGTTCCTCATGATGCTACATCTTTGCCCCAAATACATTAAATTATTGCCTTCAACGCTTCAGGGCTTCCTCTACATTCATTTCAGGTTTGAATCACTCAAATTACATGTCCACGTGCACATTACCAAGAGCGTACCCCGGCAAATGGTTGCATCATTTCACCACAGCAAGTTGATAGTTCACTTTTCTTTAACGCCTTTCTCGATTGCGTGTGCGTATTTTTCTTGCCCGCATTTCCACTATCAAATCCAATTACCCCTCAATGTTGAGCACTATGCCCTTACCTTCACTAATTAACTTTAGCAAATTGTGATTATCCTTAAACAGACAACAGCCATGACGTTAAAAGGGCGCCTTCACCACTCTACAACGAAAAAGAAGATAACGACCAGGAGCAGCTGTATTCCAGGAGCAATCGATCTCCTCCTGCAAAAAACCACCTATATCCATCTGTTCATGGTCAAATAATTGTCCACGACATCGTTCAAGTCGGCGAAAATACGCAATCCTCCAAGTAGAAATTGTAGTGCCGGTTGTTCGAACAGCAATCTGAACGCAGGTAGTCTAGAGGAAAACTGTCCGTGTAGCAACTGGCAACAACTGCCCAAGCCACAGCAAAAGGAAGAAAGGTAACTATCAAGAGCAAACCAAGCCTGATCAGCAGATGTTTCTTGGTCTGATCATCATCTGACTTGGTTCCATATGTCCATCTGAACGTGTTAAGATCGCGGCGATTATAGGATATGTATATGACTTGCAGCTTTTACGGACTGTGTTCCGTCTAGTTTCAACCCAGTTCGGTTGCAGTCGCGGTTGTTTGGACGGATGGTTTTTTTTTGTTTGGTCGAGGAGATGCACTTCATCTTGAGGTTTCTTATTGCCGATGGTGTGCTGATGGTGGCATGGTAACTTGAATTTTTTTTCGTGTGCTGAACAAACCAGGACTCGTTTCAGTGGTATGGCTCGTTTTTCAGTTTTTACTTCCAGCTGAAATCTGAGATACCTCGAAGAGTGTATGTAATGGCAAGGCGCGTGCCACCTGCTCTTTTGTTGACATATCTGATCCTCGTATTTCCCTGAGGGTAAAAAAAAATTTGAGAAAAAGAAATGGCTTGGGATATTTGATACCATGAAAAAGGGCGTCCTTTTTGTATTTTAAGGAAAGTACTAAAAGTAAACTATTCGGAACGTGTTTTGGTGGTATTTTGGCTTGGAATCAGGTTTTCTCGGTTTTGATTTATTTTAATTTGCCGGAAGGAAATTATTTGTAGCTATTTAACCCTGGGTGTTTTAATAGCTTTCAAGTAGTTCTGTAAGTTTTCAGAGCGTGCACAATAGGATGTGTTCATTACTTCATTAATGAATTTTAACACAGGGAAGTTATTAGAAATTCATGAATTACTCTTTCGTAGATTATTTCATAATTCATTGGGGGACATGTATGGGTGAAATTAAGGTTCAATTTAAGTATTCCATTAAATTTCTTTGGTACTATACCCTCTGCATTACCCTTTTTTATTATTATTAGCAATTTTTATCACCTTACTCTTTGCATTACCATGTCATCGATGTTAATGGCTACGGAGTGGAATGTTTTTTCCGCGAATATTGTATTTTGGTGGTTGTATAATTGGCTAACCAAGTTCTGCTTATGATCTTCTTACATTTATGTTGATATAATAGATTTATCAATAAATGGGATAGTCTGAGTGAGGTCGAGGAAGAAAGACTATCAGAATCTTCTGGCAAACTGAAGAGTAAAGAGCGACAAAGTTGTACTTTTAATGTCTAGATGTAGAAGTTAGAACTGCCAAAAAACCACACCGTAATTTGGATCCTGAATCCAAAGTTCGTAACAAATCAGCACAAACCCTGTACCCAAAGGATTTTTATTACCTCCTGAATCTGTCGCCTGAGTGGACTCTATTTCTTAGTCAATCATCATATCATTTGCTTCAACTCCTACCTGGATCTAGTGGTTAAAATATGCTATTATATTTTAGGAAAGAACTAATTTCCTTTTTTGCAAAGTACAAAAACTTTTGCTCATTTTCAAGAGGAAGCTAGGAAAAAACAGAGCAACGGATGAGTCCAACTGCAAGAATTTTAAAAATCCATTAAACCCGCTTTCCCTAAAAGCTTCGCATCTCAAAAGCAGTCAGCACTTAAAGCAAGCTGAAGAGCATCATTGAATTTGCAAGCTATGCTCTCACCCCCACTCCACCCTCTTGTTTATTGTCGTACTGCACGGCAAGCACTTAGGAGATGATTTTGCTTTAAAGAATTAAAAACAGAAACCGGTGGATGGAATAAACGTGATACCCCCCTTCCTCCTTCCATATTACGTCCTTTTTTCTGTTCACGTTCCAGATACCCTGTGAACTGCTTACGCACCGTACCGTAAATGAACCCTTGTATGCGTTCCATATTTACTCACGTGCTTAGATACCTACCCGGTTGAGTTGGATACTTATGACATGCCCCATATATCATCCACATATTTAGTAAAAAAGCAGCACCGCATCGGCTGCTCTCAATGGAAGGTAAAAGCGGTAAACGGTAAATCCACCCTGGAGAGTGCTTAATTTCTTTGCGGCATGCAATCTTTTCTTATCACCCTGTCCATCTCCATCCACTCCACTTAGAGGATTATATGAAATTCTACCCCCCACAATCCCGACAGAACGGCAGGACGACGACGGTAAGAAAAAGGACATTCGAAATGAGTTAAGAGCCGCAAAAAGTGGCAACATTCATACTCGTCTGAGGTAAACAAGGGACCCGTACAGGCCCTTGGGGGACAGGGTGAGGTGAATGAACATGACATCCATCCACCCCCAGGTAGCTTCCTCACTTTCACTCGGATGATATCCAAAAACACACAAAAAGAAGCATTAAAAAAACACGCTATCATGAAGTGGGAGAGTTCTTGGAAAATTAATCAAGGAAACTTCCGGGGCGAGCTTTCGCGTTTGTTTCGTAGATTTCAAAATCTGGTGAAAACGTGAAGACGTTAGTTCCTGTAGCTCAGTTTCTTACGTATGCGGTTTGGATGTGTAACTTTCACTTGGCGTTACGGTTTGGAACCTTTCCAATTTGAAACGGTTTACCGCACGGAAATTAAACGCATTTGGTGCAGTTGTTTCGCGGTTGAGTTGTTTATGAATTTCAAGTGACACGACATTAGCTGCCACCGTGAGTTACTGTGAACGTTTTACGTGTGGATGACAGGATTAATTGCTCTGAAAAACCCTAAATTAGGTGTCCTTTTAAGAGTGTCACATAAAAACGTTTTGTGCTTTGTGTGTTTGGTTTTTTCCTATCCTCGGAAATTTATTGTTGTGGCCGGTGACAGATTGGTTTGTTGCAAAATTTATAGGTCTGAAAATTTTCGTGTAAGACCTTGCGATTCGTGTGAATTTCTTGGTCAGATTGGTGAGTACTTTCATATTTTTCCCCGCATTACTCAGGACTCTGTAGCTAGTCCTTGCAGAATACATCCAACCTTTGACTCTGTGTAGAGGTTCCATGTGAGACACCCATTCAGGATAAGTTCTAAATGCGCGACTATCCTACTAATAGTATATCTTAAATCCATAGAGTTGTTAAGACTTAGATTTCTCTATGTCTTCAATGGGACCATATCGAAAGCACCCAATTCCAAAACAATCACTTCATTTGTATTACGTTTACATATCTAAGATAGAAACAGAAAATTACAAGCATTTCACAATGGGAAATTTTGACGAATTCTGAGATTTTTAGTCAGCATGTCTAATAAGAATGATTGCCTTAACTCCTCCAAGGATTCCATTGTGATGTATTCGTGGTCATTCTCTTGCCTACAATACAAATAATTTTATATAGAGAAAATTTACCTATAAAACTTACCTTTCGGGCATCACAAGAAGAGGTTCTCCTTTCATGATTGGTCGGCACGTCCTATACATCAAGTGCTGACCGATCCAATTAATCTCAACATTCGGCTGCCCTGAAAACTTTATCTCTGAAATAACTGAAAATGCCTCTATGTATTTGGTACCGAAATCGAAGCTATTTAACTCGGTAACCTTATTTATGGGCATCACAGCACAGGTAATTATATTATGGTATAAAAGTTCACCAAATAAATTTTTCTGTTGCTCAGTTCGAAAGATGTTTTTCAGGTTAGAATGTTTTAAAATTTCCCGTTTTAAAAAAGCTACTAGAATAACGATGTTAAGTAAATTTGGCAAAACCTTAACTCCAAAATCCGATCGGGAATTGAATACGAAGGAGTGGAAAGCTATAAAGTGATCCACAGCATTGTACTTCGACTTATCTACGGTGAACCATTTCTGCCGTCTTCTTGGCAATTCCTCCCAATATTTAGCCAATGCTTTGATATCGCCTAAGGTGTAAAGCAACTTCAGCACTATTTGCAAGGAAAACACCTCGCCGAAAACGAAAATGTTGAGTAGATCCATCATAGAGCACTCCCACTTATGGAACTCATCAGTTGCCCGACTCAAACAATTTTCATCGCAGAACATAACCGATGTGCAGTTCGGACAAGGAATTAAATTTGCGCATGTTTTAAGACAAAAGTAGCAGCGGGTTTTATGTACTGAACGTGTCGGAGGAATTATAGCTTTCACCTTAGCGACAAATTTTCCTGGCTCCAGATATTCCTTGGCATAGAGCCATACATTCAGACCCTCTCTACGTATTTCCAGACGATCCACAATAAATGGCACCTTTTCATGTGTTTTATACGACAACTCCCTCTTGAATTTGTTAATATCTGATGCCGTTTGTCGTTCGCGACACTGCTTTTCACGCTTATCTAATCGAGTTTTCAAGTGCATTGGTAAATCACTGGAAACTCTAGCCAAACGAATATTTTCCAGGCAATCATGAAATCGGCCCATTTCAAAAAGAACTGCAGACCGATTACTGTAGCCAAAGGCAAGATGATCCGCTGATGCTGCAAAACAGATGCTTTTGTTGTAGCAGTGGAGAGCTTCCAAGTATTTTCCTACTTTATGTAAAATATTTCCCTGCTCACGAAATGCCAAGGATTTCCTATCGTCCTTCTTATTAGGTTCATCGAGAGAGGGTTCCCATTTGAAAATATTGCTGTATTTTTTCAATAGTGATTCAGCGTAATGCATTAGATCGCGAGTTCCGTTCGCAGACGACAAGCGATCTGTAATTTCTCTATATTTACCACTCAAAATTAACTCGCTTTCAAAATTTCTTAGCATATCACACCACATATTTCCACTATTTTCAGCAACTATCCAAAAACTTTTACACGATCAGAGGACAGGTAGAACTGACTATAATTTCAATTGAGTCACAAATTTCTGTGAAGTACTTGCACTCGAAGTGATAACTTCCGACTTAACTAAATAAATAGTAGTACAGTGCCCACTAACTTCCAAGTTCAAACTGATGGGTTAAGTAATTCGATGCATAACGTGAATGTGCACTATCGCGATTGCAATGCACTGCAAAAAAGTTCTTATCTGGGACGAGATGGCAGTACAGAAATGAATAATGATTCATTAGCAGGACGTAAGAAATGTACGCCAACGCCATACCCATGCCCATTTTTTATGATAAGGTGATTCCCCTGTTAGAAATTTTAAGCAATATAAGCAGTTCTCCCATTTCGATGGGTAAGATTTTACTAGTGTGACCATCTGTTCGTAATTAGTTTGGCACAAAATGTTTCCAGCGATTCAAAAAATGAAAAGAAATTTCAAATTGGAATACAGTGATTAATATCATAATTATGAACATAGTCATTAAACGGGCAGAATAGCTAATATGTAACATTTCTATGTAATAATAATATTTATTGTAAAATTAAATCATCCATCGTGAAAAACGTGAGAAATTGAGGTCAAAAATCAAATAAGGGAGTTTTCGACACAAAAAAATTCAGAGGGCAGCCCACAATAGCGTTAACATGGTAAAAACGACTTAAACCATAGACAAATCAAATACAATAATTAAAAACGACACGGATTCTAGACATGGAAAGATATAAAAGCCATATAGAAAGAAACGAAGAACAAATCTTCTTACAAGCGCCAACCGAGAGGAGATTGACCATTCTTAAAGAAGAATAGATTTTATTAGCAGAAAAATTAACATATGTAGTCACAGCAAATCATTTTACTGTTGAGAAAAACGCCTAAATTTTTGTTGGTTTTAACTTGAGACCATTAGCAACAAACACAGTAAATATTATTCCAATGCTTATTTAGTCTACTTACATATAAGTCAAAGAAGTTAGTAGAAGTATATACGAGTACATATAATTGGAAATTGTCAGTACAGACGTGAACATGAGAATAGGAAATAGTACCAGAAATACCGTTTATAAACATGCAAAACAAGAGAGGGCCCAGAGTGGAGCCTTGAGGTACCCCAGAAAATAAGATAGACATACTAAATACTGCATTGTAAATCCTAACGCGCTGAGATAGGCCAAATAAGAAACTTTCTATATGTTTCAGAACAGAATTGAGTGGATAAATTACCCAGAAGAATAAAGTCTGGTTTAAGCTCTCAAATGCCTTAGAGAAATCCAGGCAAACCAAACAAAATATCTCACTTCAGACCGAATATCAGGTGTAACATGCAAAACGCCCGTCTCACATGAAGGATGGCGACGAAAATCCGACTGCAAAGGTCAAGGAAAAATAACTATTTAATTCATCAGGCTCAAGATTACAAAACGCTTCAGATTTGCCAAAATATTCGCGCAAAATATTTCTAGATGAAAACTAACTAAAACCTGTCGAACAAAAAGGACACTCCCCTGTTCTTCTAGAAGCAGAGTGTTTAATAATTCTCCCATAGATCTCTTAGTTCCCTTTAGAAATCTGTATCCCATTCCTTTTTATTGACTTCCTACCTTCCTACTACCAAGCAACGAAATCAAATTCTTTGAAGGATTAATCTTCTAACGAGCTCCATGAAGCTGAAATATTGGTTTCTTTGAAAACTTGATTTGGAGCTTGTCTTAGCGGTCTTGGGTCTTCTAAACCTAGACTGGCATCATCAATCAAGTACTAATATAAAAATTAGTCAGTCCCTATGACAGATGGTAAACGCTTCTTCACGACTTTCTGCCCAGTGATACCCCACCAAAGAGCAATAGACTATGAAGAGTTTATTGCTTCCAGCACAGAGTGAGGAGGATGGGTATTATCAGGCTAGTACGAATGATGAACTCATGTCTATTAATACGTCCTAAATTGAAGAAGACTTTCAACTTAATTTATTTTACTCAGATCTACTCAAAGATGAAGGTGAAGGTTCTTTTGATCCCGAATTATACCTGAATATCTCTTTGATGGTTCTTCTTATCATTTCATTAAGAATCCAAATAATATCCCAAACCACAAAGCAAAATATAGATCGGAAGAGCATTCAGCGACAGCATCCACCTCATCTTGTTACCAAGATACGG
>QYTT01092313.1:5306-20431 GCA_006980735.1 Dasypogon diadema | reverse complement strand
AAATCGTTTTCGATTAATTTCCCCTTAAAATTTTCAAAAATGGAACCAAAAATGGCTGATCGCCATTTTATAGCAAAAATTGAATTTATTGAAAATGTGCAAAAACCTACGTTTGGATTTTTGTGAAATATCGAGTAAAAGATGCATTTTTTGACAGAACTCATTTGGAAGTCATTTTTAAGGAATTTTAAACGTACAATTTTTCAAAATTCCAATTATGGTTAATTTTACGAGGAGAAAATGGCGGCTCAGAAGGTATATAAGCCGCGGATTTGGAGGATTCGCTCTCTTAGTTTTTTTGAAATTCAAGTCAGAACGTGTGAAGCAACATCGTGTGGAAGCAACAAGTATTACCCAGAATTAGCATAAGGCCAAATATATTTCTCCATAGTGAGTAATTTTGGTCGTATATGCGATTCCATCATTTTTTTTATTTTTATTTGATTTTTTTTCGGACATTTTGTTTATTTATTTGATAATTTTTTTTTGGGCATTATAATTTCAATTTTCATTTTCATTTTTTTTACGATTAATTTAATATAGAGTAGACACAATTAGTTAAGAATATTGAATAATTTGGTTAATTTGTTGGTTTAGTAACTCATTAAAGTTTTTTTTGAATTAAGTGGAAAAGGGTGTTAGTGTAAGTTGAGGAAGTAATAAAATTAAATTAAGATTGCACGCAAATTCTTTTTATTTAATTCGCTACACTATCCTTGTTCCTGTACGCTACACTATGTTTCGAGAATAAAAAAACCGATTGGGATAGAAATCTACCCCACGAGTGTAGAAGTGTAGACCGAAAATGACGAGTGCAGTCGGGATTTAAATGAAAATATTCGTTGAAAAGCTTCGAATCATCGATATTTATATCTTCCAGTTCCAAGTATTTAGCAGACATAACAGACGACACATCTATTCCTTTCACAATTTAATTTTTCTAGGTAAGTTCAAGTCTCGAATTAATTAAGTTTTAACTATGCAATTTGTCATTAATTCGCTTTAAGTGAAAAAGTAAAAATTTTGTTGGGTGTGTGTACCCTTTTTGGATTTATATGATGCGAAGCATAACCACATTAATAACTTCAAGAGCGATTGAAATTTCATCTACAGTTTCTTTGAGTATTCTCAAGCACTCATTAATTATTATGTAGCAAGATTTTAATTATTCATTTAGGCAACTGAACAAATTGATGCAATTTTTCACTGAGTATCAATGTAGCGGTACTCACTTTTCTTATGCAAAACACGTGGAAGTGCCATCAGTATATTTCATCCAAATTATGCCAAAAATCCAACGATGATTTTCTGTAAAACCGAATAATGAAGTGAAATTCTTGCTTGAAACGAGTTGAGCATAAAAAATTACAAGTGAAGACTTGCTTGGTAACTTCTTCTCACTTTCTTAGCATTTCTCCTTATAATTACCGGGAATTATTAAATCCGGCACGAAGGACCGAATGATAACGCACAAGCCTTTTTTGGGAGTTTTAGTAAAACGAAGATCAAAATTTAAATCGATAAAACACTTTATTTGCGAATTGACCTCTTTGAGCGCTACACTGAAATGAACTCAATGTCAAACGGTGATAACAATTTTGTAGTTTGTAGGAAATTCAAGTTTAAAAATATTTTGAAAATTTGAAAGGAATTTTAGTTTTATGGTTTGTTGTTTGTTTTTGGAAGCAAAGAAATTTCAATCATTTCCCTATAGCACGCGTTAAGAAAAGCAAGAACTTTGTATATTTTTTCCAACTTATCTCAACACATCTACAACAAAAAATTTATCGTTTTTCGTTTTTGTCAGCTGACTGCACTTTTCCTCTATGTACGTTCAGTCTCGTATACTAGGCTGTATTCACTTCACACTGAATAGAGTAAAACATTTTATGAGCAAAAAGACAAAAATCAGAAACGCACTTTGACTAACGCTTAAAAAAAGAGAAAAGCAAAAGCGAATTGCTTCGAAAGCATTGCTCTATATAGAGTGAGTGAATACAAAACATCTTAGTAGCAAATATCATGTCGATGTCGATTATGTCACACGGTTTGGATGAAGATATTGTGGCAATTTCAGTTTCAGCAGAAAGTGAAATGGTATGCGTAAATTTTGGGTGCATCCACTTAATAAACGTTGTACAGAAGACAATATTATTTTAAAAGAGTCGAGAATGAATGAATTAAAATAAAAAAAAGCTTTATAACATTAAGACCGACTGATAAAACAAGGATTAAAGGCGACTGATAAAACAAGGAAGCCTCCATCGACACAAAACATGCTTTTTCGTTTTATTTTCAGGTTTTTCCGCTTTTCTGTTTTGTTTTTGCTAGTGTGAATAGTTTTTATTTCATCAATGTAATTCTCGGTCTTCGTGATGACTGCTGGCTTTTGTTTTGCATTTGTTCAGCTTAATGTGGGCAAGAACATTGTTTCTCACGAAAATTTGTATCTAGAAATATTTGTTTCAGTGTGAATGCATCCTTAGAATTTACATCAACCACAGTGGTTGATATGCTGATAAATTACTAAAAAATAGGGATAGTCAATGGTCGATCAACTGATTCTTCTATAGCATACTTGTATACAAGTACCTATATGCCATTCTTGAAGGGAAACTGCCACTCATATGTTGAAATATGCTGAATGGGACCTTTTGCATTATGGTGACATATACCACAATTTGTAAGGGGTATTATTATACCAACACTGACTTTAAGGGTTCCGTACGTCCGAATGAAAAAACGAACCCTTATAGGATCACTCGTTTCTATATTGTCTCAAATATATTTTTTTTTATAATTTTAAAATAAATAGTTTTAAAATTATTCAAGAAAAATAGATGAAAATTAACCATCCCTCCCCCTCCCCCTATCGCCGAAAGTACTGAGCCTAAAACTTTGAAAAAAATACTGAAAATAGTTGTTTTACTTATAGATTACAAGAAAACCTATGGTCTGAAAATAACATGGTAAATTTCTCAATTTACGCGTACAAACTTACATTTGCAGTTGAAATATATGGGAGAACATGTTTTTCAACTACAATTTTAAGTTTGTTCTTGGAATAAATTATTGGTATTACTCGTTCGACTTAACTAAGCCAGTCTCTCCTCGTACCTACCGCGCTAAGTACCTACAGCTCCACGCTCCGTCAAGTAGCAAATCGGTCAAGGACGCCACACGCCTATCGAGTGCACATATACAGCGTGCGGAACCCTCCCAACGGGAATTTAATTCGCACTTCTCCGGTTTTTTAAAGTTTGCATTTCATTTTCCCGTACAGTCACCCCTTGTTAACTTTTGTAGATTTCCTTCAGTGGATCTTACCAATGGATTTTTATGCAAGATTTCTGTTGATTAATCCTTTTACGACAAGCAGGATCTGTTGTATGCGTATTTTAACTCCCGATCTCTAAAATCGAATCGAATATTTTGATACTGCGTTACAAGGAACCTTTTAGTTACTTTAAATCTAGGACCTATTCTCGGTCTATTCCTACTCCAGCTAAGCATCCAAAACTCATTAAGTCATTGATGCAAGTGACTAACATATTTAATACAGCAGATACCGGCTCTCTACTTGTTTATTTTGTTTCTTTTACACTAGTTCATTTTTATTATATGCTCTGATTCAATTTAATAAAGTGTTTTTGGTAGCCCTTTAAACATATTATTTAGATTTTGGAAAAATAATGGTTTTAAATTTAGCTAAAAAATTGATTCCAAAATATTTTTTTAAATTCACTTCTATCGCTGTGCGCTATAGAAACTCTAATATACTTATTTATATATCATATACTAATATTGCTTCCCAAGTGAAAATTAAAAATCTTCCTATTTGGGGAATTAATTGAAATTAAACCTTCAATACTTTTTTCTCAACTGCAGAAGGAATACCGCAATAACTTCATTAAAAGAAACCATGGTAATTCTTTAAGAAAAATTACTTCCCGATTAACGTAAACTTAACACTGGTCATGGACAACGGCTTTCGAACTGTTTTGAATGAAAACGAATGACCGACTTAACGTGTTGTTTTCTTCTGAGCAAACAAAACGAACTATCAGTTATTTACCATACTCAGGCAATATAAGTTCTTTATAGGTACTTCAATCATATCTAGATAAACTGTTAATGTTCCGAAAAAGAGTCACATTTTTGCGATAACCCTAATGTATTTCTCTACTGAAGAAGGAGACCGTTTAATGACATGCGATTATCGTGTGCTATCTCAGCCGTGTTGACAAATAACACCATAATTTGTCTTACCTTAATTGTAGATATTTATCTAAATTGTTGGTTGTAGCTCCTGAGAAAGATTCACTGCGAAATATACCAAACTACATAAGTACTGGCACTGTTTACTGGTAACTTTTATTGTACCCTTGTATAAATGGGTATCACGGCTTTGATCTGATCTAAAAATTTCTTTGACACGGGCTGAAAACGATCGCTCTCTTGATTATCTGAGCCGCGTATATGCCGAATTTGGCTTTTCTATTTCTGAATTTACTACAGGCAGCAATTAAATGGGAATAAAAGTTTTTGTAAAAGTTTTTTGTTTTTTTGGTTAGTGATGTGATGAGAACACTTTTATAAAAGCAACAGACTTGATAAGCTGATCGGTAAGAGAGCAACTTAATGTCGGAGCACAAGGAGTGGTAGGATTCCCTGTGGAATTTATCTCTACGTGATGAACTCATTAAATTTATTAATAAAAATATTAATTGTAAATCAGATGTGTTTTCAGTGTGTGGTGAATGCAAAATACAAATATCCAAGTAAGTGGAATAGCTGGATAATGTTTCCTGCCAAGAGTGAATCTGCAAATGAAATAAGTCCTAGTTACCAAGATAGTGCGTCGATACCAGTTTACTACAATTCTATATATGAAGAAAAAGCTGAAAATATTAGTAATCCTTTTGTGATATCAATTCAGAGTGGTCGCAGTGTTGACTTGTTGAATGACGGTCGAAAGGATAAACAATCTGAGAGTAGAATATCAAACAAACTCGACGAAAAAAAGGAAAGCATCGCGAAATCTTCGAAATTTTCTTTCCTTGAGGAAATGAAGCAGTTCGTTCAACTTTTCGAAACTTATTTGTTTGAAGGTAAATTAATTTGTAAAATTTAAAAATAGTAATTCAGTCATTCGTTAGTAATATAGCACTTAAATATATTTACTCCCGGGGGCTGTGGAATGGACATTGTGGAAACCTCTTATCACCATTTAAGGTCTTTTGTGTTTGTGTAAATATTTGATTACTTAAGTTAATAATAAATTTAACACTTTAAGTTCCATAAGTATATTCGCTATTCAACATTTTGAGTGTTAAAATTCTTTTGCTTCCTCCCTACGATCTGAAGTACGTTTTTTGTTTTATTAGACGTGACTAAAATAAAATTAGTTGGTAGTAATGGATATAAATTTTCTTGAAATTATGCTAAAATTTGCTGAAATATTTTTTATATAACCATATAATTGCGCTATATTTCGACTGGCACTCAAAGCGTTAAATGTATTATGAGCATGCAGCTGTTTGGATTTGGGACATTAACTTGACATAATACATCCGATTCGAAAACTAATGATTTTAGGACTCTTTGTGCCATAATAAGGTTGAATCTCAAATTTCAGTGAGTAAAAGGCTTTTTGCGCGAATTTTAAGCATTTTTGAGCATACTTTGAAAATTGACCATTATTTGCATATTTCCTAACGAAGCAAAACATGTTTTAAACACCATGGGAAATTTTTCTTAGGATCCGAAAATCATGCTAAAAATATTGAATTTTCGTTCGTAATATAAGAAAATTGCAATTTATAACTTTTATCACTTTTTTTAAAAATGTTTTTGACTTTGAGAATATAAACATAAAATCAGTTTGACATACTTCAAATATTCAAAAATGGTTGTACTTTAGTGGAAATATGACATTTTTGGGGGAATTAACATTTAAAAACTACAATAAATTCGGAAAAATCTTTTTTAATTTTTTACTGTACTTTTTTATTTTTTAAATGTATTTTTCCAATATTTGTTGCTACTTTCCGAATGTTTGGATGACATTATTGTATCCTTCAGTAAATTCTCTACGAAATGTGATTACCATACAGCGGATTTTATACAATTGCATATTTTTTCGAGTGCAGGTAGAAAAATTTTAATTTCATATAAATTTCTTTCTTAAAAAATATTTCAAAATACATGCACTTATGTTTGCAAATTTTTCATATTGTATACCAAATGCATATTTGAATCTATTTTGCCTATACGAGGGCTATGAAATTATTGCGATGGAGCAAATCTGTGTACCCAAGGGCGGATCCAAGAAGGGTAATCAGGGCAATTACCCCAAAGAATACTTTAAACATTAATAAATATCATATATTTAAATTTAGAAAAAATAACTAATAGGCCAGCAAAACTCTGCACTTTCGTTTCAACCTTAATTCGCAACCGACTGACAAAACCTTTCGCCAAAGATTAAATAATATATCACAAAGATGCAACACTGTAATTATCACTAAAAATAGTTGTAGTGGTCTTGTCGATTCGCTGCTGAAATATACGAACACACCAGTGGCAGCGTCAGTATTTCATTTACAATAGGTCTCCATCACACCTGGACGTCAATCAATTGAAAAATTACAGCGAAAGTCGATTAACCATTAATTTGCGATTGAATTCAATCGATTGCTTTTATAATCTCAAAAAACAAATTTAAAATGTAAAACAATGTTAAAAACAAAGTTAGAGGGATCACATATAAATCAATTTTTCCTACAAGAAAGATATAACAAGCCATGGATCAAACTTCCTTTGATCGGAACTACAAGTTATAGAGTTGGAAAATTAATTCAAAGCAAACTTAATGTTATTGTGCTCTTTTATAATACACAAACAGCCAAAAATTTATTTGAAAATACAAAGGATATACATTGAGCAAACGGGCAGAAATTTTGAAATAAGATTCAGAGAACATATAAGATAAGCTAAATATAATAAGCTAGATTCTGCAATAGCTAAGCATTTAAACACCTTCAACCATAATTGGAATAAAGAAAATATTACAGTTTTATATATAGAGCAAAAAGGAGAAAAACTTACCGAAACAATTGTATAGCAGCTAAAATAATAAAATTGTAGATGTAAAGTATGCTTGTGCTTTCTTTTAAGTGATATATGTGATGTTCCAGAAGTCGGTGACGATAAATTCAATCAATTACCTTATTCTTTTTAAAGCAATTAAAATGTGAAGTCGGTCCTACCTTTTAAAGGGTTCTTTTTCAAAAATGTCTGCATGATATACGGAGTAAGGTAAATGGGCAATCGACTATCTGGAAAGGTTGAGGTTTTAGGAAAAATATGCTTTGGACAAAAATTAAAGGCTACTTGATGAAGGTCAAGTTCATTTTTTTATTGTAACACATTTTACATCTGAGCGTGTGATTCACTTATGGGCTAAAGTGATATATAGGGGTCACTTGAAGGTCAAATAAGTAATAATGCATTTTCGACCGAAATGTTTGAGACGAAATTACACGACACAAAGAAGGGAACTTAACCATTTTTCGGCCTTAAGAACTGTCAAATATTTCAAAATATTCCACCGTCCTCTTCCTTTTTATTTGTATGCTTTGTATATGTAATGTATAGTATCATAAATCTACTATAGTAATGAACAAAAATATCCATCATATGGACAAGTAAACTACATATCGATGCTTGAAAGTAAAATAGAACCAGCGACATTTTTAGAATTTTTCAGGGTAGCAAAAAAAGTTTTGAAACTATAATTTTTAAAACAAAGCTCTCTAAAGGTTAGAATTATAAATTTTATGAAAATATATTTTACTTAAGTCAGGCAAAAAACCTCAACTTAAATAAAGAAGCAAAATTAATTATAAAAGCTTATAGCTTTTTTCAAAGTGACTATAAAGTATTTCGCCATTCAGCGAATGGAATTCATCAATCGATCGAACATGAAAAATTACCCATAAATAAATAATAATCTCAAATTGAATTGATTTTTTTTCTTTTTTCAAGTAAAATTCACTTCAAAAACTACTTAAATAGAAAATTTATTTTTAAAGGAATAAAGAAAGTGTTCCGATCACACCAAGTCAGTTTGATCATAGTTAGTGCGCCGATTGATTTGGTAGAAACATTCATAACCAGCAGTCACAAATTTTCTGTTTTCTGTGATCCGAATAACTTCATAAGGAAACTATTACAAATTATATGAGATAGAATTTTCGGTTAAAAATTCCCGTAGAAATTGATCGTGTTATTTAATTTGCCTTATATGCAACAAAAGACAGAAGCACTTGGGGATAAACATTTTAAATGGAATTAATGTTTTTTAAGTGAAAATGAAATAAATGAAATAATATCAGTTTCCTAAAAATGTCACTGATTCTATCTGTCCATAGGATAATTCGAGACTCCCTTGAAATTTACTTCGTTAAATTTATAAAATCAACTTCGCAAACGGGCACGCTCTTTACAGTGTTGCCTTATTAAGTGCAGTGTTTTCATATTGTTATATATTATATATTGGTTTTTCTATTCTAAAATGAAAACTTTTCTGTTCTACAAAATTACTCACTCCGGTGGTCAAACGGACTAAAGCGCACGTATACAAACTTTCTCCCCTGTTGGCTTGGGTTTGAATCCCGCACAAGACACGACGATTTATCTGGGTACCAGTAGTAGAGGAAATTCAACTGACAAGAATCTTACTTGCGCAGCAACTGGGATGTTGCACAGTAATAATTTTATGCCAAAAATTGTGGCTCACTTGCAACATTTGTCAGGTTAAAATTTCGCTATCTCCATTCCCCTAATTTCCTTCCGCCTAGGTTGTGCTATGTGCATGATAGAGTTGTCCCCTGAGCTTAGGCAATGCCTTAAGAAAAGAACTCAATTCTTGATATTGGTGAACTTGAAATTTCACGTATTCTCGCTATAGTTTTAAAATCTGAATTTCTATCTAAAATCACATTAATTTAAATTTAACTCTAAACGAAATTCTCTGGAAACCTTTTGAATTAAAAATTGAATTTTCAGCCTCTTCACATAATTTGAAGGATTTTGTTTATATTTGGGATTTAAATAAATGAATAACACTTCAATCTATGTACAAGACTACCTCTCAAATTACAAGATTTTCCTTCCTTTAAGTTCCACTAAAAGCAGCATTTTTAAAATAGGGAAAAGAATGCTGAAAAGATTAAAATGAAATACTCCAGAAGTTTTTGAAAGCTGGCACTTGCTAGCTATTTCTATCTTACAAATTTTCTTTTTAGTGGAACTTAAACAAGAGAAAACATTTTTCAATTTTGATTGTTGAAATCTAAATTTTATCAAGTACTCTTTTTACCATTCTTAGAATAAATACCAACTGAATCTTAAATTGTGACTTCAGAATAGCGTTACACTAGCCTTAAGCATTTATTCCTCTGGTCTTTGAGAACTCTAGGTGGGTAATTCTGTGTGTATTTCCAATTTAATAGCTTTCACAAGTCTTGTAGAGAAAATATTACTTTTCACAGTGCACGTTGTGTTTTTACGGTTGCTGGCAATTGGGACTTCTAACACCTATAATCTATTTTCTTGGCATGCCGAAACATCACAAAAGGGAATATAGGATTCACGACCGGTTAAAGGGCATAGCAGGATAAGGAGGTAAAAAGTGCCCCCAGAGCTAAGTAAATTGTACATAGGTCATACCTTTTCTCTCAATGAGATATTATTTCTCTGAAATTTTCAGCTCCCTAGGACAACCTCCGTACGAGTAATTGAAAAAAACGTGACACCTCGTTTTTATTTTATTTTTAATCAACAAAGGCTTTAAAAATTTTGCAAAATATACCAGGTTTTTCTCAGTGGTACTCTCTATCAGTAAAAAATATTTATAGATTTTTTAGCGGGAGCTAATATTTCTAATTCTGCAATTCACAGCTTAGGAAACTCCTACAAATACGGAAAATAAAATAACAAATCATATAAAGTATATTCTATTCTATTATTCTACTATTTTGTTAATAAACATAATTTGTAAGTTCTAATTTTAGGTTTCGCATTATAATTTTTTATTTTTGGGCTAATTAAAGAATTGCCTATAGTTGTGTAAGTATGGAGGAAGATGTTGTTAAGTATTACTTTGGACCGAAATACAAATGTTTGAATTAAAAAACGGGTTTTAATTTTTTTAACTGTGTTCCACATCATTAAAAAATTAAAAAAAAATATATGTTGTTCCTTACTATTGGGGTAAGTTATGGAAAAAAATTGAGACAGTACGACACTGGCGTCAATAAAAAAGTGACACTAGAAAATTTATTTATTTTTTAAAATTTGAATTTCCCGCCAAAAAATCTATAAATATTTTTTACTGATAGAGAGTACCACTGAGAAAAACCTGGTGTATTTTGCAAAATTTTTAAAACCTTTGTTAATTAAAAATAAAATAAAAACGAGGTGTCACGTTTTTTTCAATTACTCGCACGGAGGTTGTCCTCGGGGGCTGAAAATTTCAGAGAAATAATATCTCATTGAGAGAAAAGGTATGACCTATGTACAATTTACTTAGCTCTGGGGGCACTTTTTACTTCCTTATCCTGCTATGCCCTTTAGAAATTATACCACAACCGCTTGATCTCCACCCGCTCGGTCTGTTGTTGTTCGATGAAATTATGTAGAATCCAACCTGAAGCAATCTTCCTTAAAAGTAGCCATTCTTGAAAAATTCTATATAGTGATAGGTGCACCGATTTTCATCTTCAGTCACAGTCTACAGCTCTGGGGCGTGGCATCGCTGGGCCAAAGGTAGAGAAAAAGCGTTCACGCTGGGCCAAAGGTAGAGAAAAAACCTAAGGAGCTAGTCTTTCTGTTATTGCTTGGTCGATGGTAATTTCCATTCGTTCTTACGTTGAAACTCACGTGACAAATGACAAAATTGAAATGACGGAAAGGTAGTGCTGTACTTTAAGATTTTATGGAATTTATAAATTGTCATAATACTAATTATACTGAATCTACACATGAGCCTGTACTGAGCGGAAATATTTTAGGAAAAACTGTTGAATTTGTTAGCTGAATATGACTTTGGCTACAAAAATAACGTCGGAATTAGAACTGATGGTTGTAGTGAATTAAAAGGGGCCGTAACATTGCTGCGATCTTCATTATGCAATGTAGTTAAATGTTCATGCTTTAATCATTGGCTAAATTTATCAATTTTCAAAAGTTTAAAGCTGTCCTAAATATTACTATAAGAGTACTATACACTATAAAAAGAACTATAAAAGAAGTCGTAGCATTTTTGAATGCATCATAAAAAACACTCAATATTCTGAAGGCAACAAATAAGGAATTTCTAGTAAGGAACAAGAAACAAGGTAATCAGGGAGGCACAATGCACCATTAAAATTCAAATCATGTTTTAAGAATTAGCTAGAAACCTAGCGAACAATACAATTTATTATTAATTATCAGATAAGAGGGAAATAAATAGGCACAACCTAGACTCAGAAAATCGGATAAATATTTATTTGCCATTATTAAACAATATAATTGTTGAACTACAAGATAGATTTATTCATGCTACATTAAATTTATTAGATTTAAACATAATAATACCAAATAATTTACTTAAAAAGAGCAATGATGAGTTAGAAATGTCCATGAATTCAACTGAAACTCTTTTACGTAAAATTTATGAAAAACAACGTGAAAGTAGTGAATCACATTTAATTTATATGATGATAAGTCTGAATTAAATTTATGGAAATTAGATTGGGTTACAAAATTAAAAGAAAACGATATACATATAGCAAAAGGTTCACGTTGTAATTTATCCTACATTGAAAATTGCTTTACAAATTCTTTGTACATTGCGTGTAAGAATAGCTTCAGCTGACAGAATATTGTCAGCATTAAAATGATAAAAAATATGACGCAGGATAGATTGTCCGGGCTAGCATTATTACATATTCATAGATATTGTTATTAATACTGACAATGTTATTGACAAATTTTTCGAGAGTAAGTATAGAAAATTTGGTTTTATTATTTGATATTAGAGTTATTAACTTTGGTTGCATTAACGTTATGTTATTTTCATTGAAACAAAACTCTTAATTCCGTTTTTAATTTAGAATATCACTATAATTTTCAATTGCCATTGTATTCCTAATAAAAATTAAACTAAAACTGGATTTTGTATTACTTTGTATTTATTGCTTTGTATCACATTCATCGGTGATTTATAACTCTTTTAATCTTTACTAATATGTATAATTTCCTTTTCTTCAGTAAAACTACTGTAAAACTGTATCATTTTGAGATGCCTAATTTATTTATAGGTGTAGGTGTGCGGTACCTGCATATGTGACCCACTAGAGCGGCTCATGATCTTAATGAGCCTGGAAAGCTAGAACACCGTGAAAGCGAATATCAATTTTTTGAACAGACGTGGGTTTACTTGCATTGGGTCACATAATACGTGTAATATTTTTATATTTTTAATGTAATATGTATGTGCGTAAGTGTTTTCCCTTCATGGCGTGTACTCTTGTCATCAAGCGTTATATATAAAATTAAAAATTTAAATCGATGTGCGGACATTGCCATTCTAAAGAGTGACATGCCATAAGGCGACCGTAAATAATTCACATTAGTATGATTTACTTTTTGTAAGCAAGAAAAATATAATAGTTCTATAGTGACTTTTATTCAACCAAATCTACATCTTTATGATGTGATTTTATTTTATGGTTTTTTTTTTATTTTATGTGTGGAATATGTCAGTTTATCTCTTCATTCGTGTGTTTTAAAATAATTTTTAAAATTTCTTCATCACAAAAGACACTAAACTTCTGGCGGATTTTTGACTATAGCTGCTCGCCCTATCGGAGTTGGAATATATGCAAGTCTAGATTGTTTACTACGGCTGTCAGACAATTTGAAGCCATTTTTCCCACACACGTAGCTTGGTCGCTTTCGCCTTCTTTTGCTTGTTATACTTGTTGCCTGCTCCTCTCCATTTTCCGAAGCCTCACTTTCAATAGCTTCTACCTGCTCTTCTCTGCTTTTTTTTTCATCGGACTCATCCAGTTGCTCTTCACAGATGGTCTTATACAATGGTTGTACTTCAGAGGTTCGACGAGTACGAGTACGCGTCTGCATTTTGAACTAAATAAGAAATAAAAGGAACCTAGAATCAAATATTGAGAAACTTTAAAATTAAATATTTAAATAAATAATACTCGATGGCGTAATGATAATAATTTACTGACTACAAAAAGTGCGAAACTACGTACAATGTCATAGCACCGTTTTTAAATAAATCCATCCACTTCCACTTTTTCATTTACAAGGGCCAAGCAAGCAGATTTAATTTAGCCTTGGGTATGACCTTTCCAGAACGCCTCCTGAGGGTTAAAAAGAGAAAATGCCTCATCAAAGTATAAGGCATGGAGTATGATTTGGAATATGCTCTGAATCCAAGAAGTTATTTTTTAGATTGTTATAGCAGCTATATGACTACTTACATCCTTAAATACCAGTCCGTTTAGCACCACATCATCTTCATTTTGCTCTTTATGTAATCTTAACTTATATGAAGATGTCTCGCATTTTTTCATATGTTCAATTCTATTAGAAGCTAAGCCATATACATATATGTCAAGCATATGGACTATCAAAGAATATTGTTTAACACGTTAAACCCGGCGCTTTGCTAGGAAGACAGCTTTCTCATATTGTATTTAGTTTATCATTCAATTTTCTCTTAGGGTTCTTGCGTGAACCACCAGTGATTCACGTCGAGTTGACGTTGTGTTAAATAGAGTCAAACAATGCATTTCAGTTTCGCCAATTTAAGCAGACGACTTTCTTTTCTTGCTTCAGTTTTATTTCGTTTTCTTTTGAATTTATTTCACTCTCTATTGTATTTGAATTTTCAGTAATTTTCTTATTTAGAACGAGGACATAAAAGAATTATAGAATAAAATATTATTATATTATTATTGAAATAAATTCAAATTGTATTTCTTTCAGATGGAAATGATGGAGATGAAGGCGAATCTCATTCTCTGGAAAGAACCTCTAAGATGAAAAAGTTGAAGAGCACAAAGAAGTTCAAAAAGTTTATGCTTCCCCTATTGCTGGCGTATAAATTGAAATTTTTCACATTGATTCCTGTTCTAATTGGAGGACTCGTGTTGCTGGTAGGTTCAACGGGAATGGCTGGATTCTTCTTTGCATTATTTGCTGCAGTAATGAGTTTAAAGTCAGACAATAAGTCAGCTTGGTAGAAAGAAATAATATAGTTATATTTATTTTCATGCATTGTATTTTCTAATTTTAATATTGAAATTTTAATGTATTTTTAGTCCTAAAAAGCCGAAATAAATTAGCTATATATGTTTTGAATTTTAATTTCGTTTTCATTTAATTTTTAAAATCTTTCTCACATGTTTGAAAAAAATAATATTTTATCTTTAAATCTAATATAATACCTTGAGAATAAGTTACAGGCCAGAGGTGCTCAGTTTATATTGAGACTATTTATTCCAAAATTTAATAAAATGAGTCAATACGATACCTAATATCCATTATCGCAGTTATTCGTATTCAATGTCAACGTTACAATTTGATCACATCTTAATGGTGTTAAAATACACTTAATCCTGGAATTATTATAACTCTTTCCTAATAAGTGCTTGCATTACAAAAGGAATCTATTCTCCAAATTTTACTTTTGTAGGATCAATGGCTGAGGTTGGGCGTTAATATGTCAGTTAGTTAGCTTTGAAATTTTTTAACGTATAGAGTAGAAATTATTACCCGTATAGCTGTCAAAATGAAACAAAATGCAGTTTGGTGTTCTACGTAGACCCTGTAACCCTGCAGCAGTTGCATCTTTAAGGTTCAAACACAATGCAAACGACACGACAATGTCGGCGTAAAGAAACGCCGACAAAATGCCCGTTAAAACACAATGATGGCAACTACGAGCGCGACATAAACTGTCATTGGCACAGCGCTGTCATTATATTTTTATCAAGAGTTGGTCGTGAGAATGGCCAGAATATCTAAAATAATTTAAAAAAGTT